>JAHXMU010000022.1:801555-818585 GCA_019455685.1 Philornis downsi
CTTGAATGCGGATAGTGGCTGTAGGTCTAAACCACAAGACAAATTGTCTAAGTCTCTTGCTCACAACAAATCCACATTTGAATTGATGCCATTTCTGTGTGACTGCTGTATATGTCACAGTTTTCACGCCGATTTCGTCCTTGTTCTGTCCGTCGTATTTCCTAGATGCGGAGGTCATCAACATTTGAGTTGTCTGTATATGCAGTTTCGTACTAAAAAGCTAAACTACTATTCAACAGTGAAAGGCTACCCCTCGAAATAAGACACACTAGCTGGCAATATAAATAAATATAAATGTATAAATGTAAATGTAATACTTTTATTGCATCAGAGAATAGAAACTCACGGGGAAACTAAATGTAAATCTGATGTGGTGATGCCTGTCAAGATTCGTTTAACGATAATATACAATTCGACTAACTATATTATGTAAATAGTTATTATCTTCTGTATGTACATGTATGTACATAAACATATAGATGTTTTGATTATTTGTTACATAGACATGTGTGTGAAACTACCTATATAAAGACACATACACGCATTTAACTGCTAAAGGCTACCTCAGAAAACATAACACTACTAGCTTGTGACTATTAAAATTACTGTTTTACTATATCGAAGTTGAGAAACGTAAAGAGAACTTTACGATTATCCATGGAGGGATAACTTCCATGCAAATGGAAAGATAAAAATGTTATAAGAGCGTTATCTTATAAAGTTGCTTGAATATCTTTACATCTACGAATGCCCCAAATATAACACATATACATACACAGTTTTATCAACTGGGCCTTCTTCTTAATTTCTACTCTAAATGTGCGCATTGGAAACCATCGTATTTGTAATATAGTTTTTTTTTTTTTTTTTGAAAATATTGTTTTGTTCATTGTGGGAAAATAGAATTTTTTTATTTTAGCTTTTTGAAGGATTGGAACATGCACAATGTTGACCATGGAAAAACTTTTGTACAATCCCAAAAATATGGTATAACATGATGTAACGTGCGTGTTTAAATACACAAAAGCTATATTTGGTTTTGTTACAAAAGATAAACATATCCAACATTTAGTGTAAATTCATTTTCATAGTTAAGTGGCACATATTTAAAACTGAATATTTGATTTAAAACTATGCAGCAGGGATCCCAAAGGTATGCTTTCACTCATTGTGTCGGTTTCATTAAATGTTAGTTGGAATAGTATGCTTAATATTTTCGTTTAATTTTGTCATGCAAATACAACTTGGAGTACAGCCACATATGTCCATCACAACTGAAACCCCGCCGAGGATATGTTACAGTTTATGGTTTTATGCAGTTTTCATTTTTATATGCAAATAATGAAGTCCGCAAACTCAACCAAATTTGTGGAAATCATCAAAAAAAAAAAAAAAAAAAAAATTGTGTAAATAGATTACATTTATTGAAAAAAACATTAGCATGTTCTTATAATGTGCAGGTATTTTGCGCAAGCAGTGTTGCCTTAGTATTTCACAATTAAGTACAATTTGTTAGGCAACCCTGTAATTGATGAAATGAAAAAATGGAAATTTTTGAAATGAGATTTGTAAAATAACTGAAATTCCTCAAATTATCAAAAGTCTTTGCGAAAGTTTATATCCAACGACTTATGATGATTCTAATTAAACTGAGTACTCACTTTGTGCATTCAACGAAGAATAGCAAAAGTAGCAAAACTGAGAAAATATGGAATTAGTATTGTTGGCCATAGAATTGTGCTCCGTTAAGCTGAATCAATATTTATGTTAATATGTAGAGTCATACCTACCATGACGTAATAATTAATACATGCGGCTGTCGTTCGCATGATCGCGAGTTCATTTCCGCATACAGCCACCTATCATTATATGGGCGGCGGTTGCCTCGATGTGTTTGACCAACACTTCGAGTAATCAAGTAATCGACAAATCCTGTAAATGCTGTGACTTTCGGAATATTTGTTAAACTGTAGACCCCATTGAGTGAGTGTAAAAATGGAAAGTGTGTAAGCTTAATGAATGTGAGAAGTTCTCACATATCTAATTTCCGGGATGTAAATGAATATGCAGATATGCAGTGTTAGTGTTCATAACCCACAGTTTCATCTATACTCGTACTTTACTGACTTAGACTACTATTATTAGACTATTATTATTCGTCCATATTCTCAGACTTTTGCCCACTACAGTTAAGAATTCCAAGAATAATTTCAATTTTCATCATCCACTGTTTTTCTGCAAAGGAATTTTCTGTTTTTCCTTCCAAAGGGATCATTGACGCTGTCGAAGCTCTTACGTACTGAAGTATTGTCATCCATTCGCATGAAATGAACTGGTCAAGGCAAAAATCTCCGTATGATTACATCTATGTCGACACGTAACCCATGCAATTCAAAGTTTCCCTCTCTGGTTCTGAAAAACATACATTTTCCTCAAAAACTTAATCGCCTAAAAATCGCTGAAAATATGAGGAATTAGGGAATTTGTAGATTTCCTAAAGCGAAAGGTGGCTTTTGGTTTACAATTGTATGAGCCAGAAATATCGCATAGAAATTTGTAATATTTCTCACAAATTATTTACAAAGCATAGAAATATAAAGAAAAAGAAAGCACCAAGAATTAGAAATTTGGAATTTAACAATATATTTTTTTTATTCGAATTTAAAAAATTAGTGAGGAAGCTTTCCAGATAAACTAGATTGTCTGAACTCACAACAACAAGTGAATTTTGGTTTTAGATTTTGGTAATGGCAGAGAGGCGGAGAGAGTATATAAGACCGACTGTAGCCATCTTTAGAATAATCAGTAATAAACTTTTAAAGTTGGAGTTGATGTGTGAGTTACACAGTCAAGCCATGCATTTTCGGGGAATTAACATTAGGGTGGCCAGGCGGATAGCAGACTAGGATGAACATAAAAAGTGATCGAAAATGCCGTAGTATACTCGTATTTTGGCATCAGCAATCGTTGAGGAAATTATAGATCGAGCAAGTGTTGACATCATCTTCATAAAACGCATTATAACTCGTGGTTGAATATGGCTTTCAAGCGTAATTCGCGGAAGAGACTTGAGTTCTTGTCTCAAATTCTTTTATATGCCTTCTGCTGACTGAAAGCAGGTGTTTCAAAATGGCAATTGGAATTTTGGAAATAGAAAAAAGTTAGCCGGAGCCATATTAGGTGAATACGGTGGTTGTTTGACGATGTCTGTGGAGTTTCCGTTGGAAAATTTTGTTCATAATGATAGCCTCGCTTTCGCAGACCCTGCTATGTAGATATAATTTCCCATCTAATGGATTATGATCATCTACTCTTCCTACTCTGGCATTAAAATCTCCCAGAATAATTTTAAAATCAAAATTTTTAGGCATCCATAGACAGTATTTTTGGTCTAATTGTCTTTGGCTTTTGCTAACAAAATATTTCGCCTTAATGCGGATAGGGGCTGTTACATTATTACTGACCTCAACTAACGTAATGTTAATAATGTTCCAAAAACCATTATTAATCTTATATAATATATAGACTAAGATAAAAAAAAAACTATTCCAAAATCGGTATACTGCACCTATTCCAATATTCCTCACTGTACACTAAACTATATTCTATCTTAACTCTCAGTATCTTAACTTTTGATACATTTACTTCACAATACCAGCCTATGCTAACTGCTGTTGTTGTTTTGTTTGAAACAAATAAAGAGATTAAGCTTTTTCTTCTTAATATTAATATTAAATATTAAGCTTATTTATTATCCGTTTATTGCCCTTGAATTGCATTGGTGAAGTCAATGCTTGCTTGTGTCGCTGCTCATGCTGTTGCTGATTTGAAGCTGGCTTTACATATACGCAAAAATATAAACTTCACTCAAATCAGCAACATTTGTAGCTTAGTAAAATTTTAGTAATTTTAAGGCAGTCACTTCTTGCTGGATCTTTGAGTAGTCAACACAAAAATCTTGCTAAGTATTTTAATAATATTATGTAATATTCAAAAAAAAAAAGTTCCTGTTCTTATCAATATTATATAAAGAAAACTTCGGTTTTGTTCTACCGGGGAAATTATACCTTATTCATAAACAGGGGCTGTACGTATGATCACTTATAGGTCTAAACTATATGACAAATTCTATAATTTGCATATCAGGTGAATACGGTGGTTGTTTGATGATATCTGACTTCTGCTTCGGTCGAAAATTTGTTCACAATGATAGCCTTGTCATATTATACGTTATTGTAGTGTAAAATCTGTGAACTTTCCTTCCACAAAACTGACCTTTTCATGTGAATTTATTCTCTCAAATGCCATATAACCACCAGATAATATTTGTTATTTGCTACCATCTGCAACGAAGAAGGCAATGCTTATTACGTTAACTTGTGATCGACTTAGATGTATTTTTTTTTTTAGTTACGGCAAAATTTTGAAGCTTTTATATCAAACTCCTAAATAAATATCCAATCAAAAATTATAATGCGTTTTTAAGAGCAAAATCCATTAGTTTTCTTTCCATAAATCAGGACTATTTTTGGCGAATCTTTCTCTCAAATGCTGCATAATTCCTAGACAATATTCCCCATCCACTGTCCGGCCTAAATGAATGAAACGCGAGGGCATATCAACGCGATTTAAAAAAAAAAACAAAAAAAGACAATCAACTTTATGTTGATTTTGATTTCGATTTTTGAGCTTTGATGTGGTTTGTTTGTTTTCTGGTCAGTTACAAGGTTTGTTGACTAGTTTGCATGTCAAACACACAGACTTCTGTCATGTCATCAGTATCGTTTTTCATACCCAAATAATCGTGTTAAAAGTTAAGAGTAGATTATTGGAATACAAGAAGTTCAACTGCTGCCTCTCACAAATTTGAATGAGAATGTTCAGTTACCATTTTCTTTACCTTACCGGTACTAACTTCAGCTGACGATGCCGATGGTAGACTAGAGTGAGATAAATCATTGAATGCGCTCTATCACTCAAAAGTTCTTTGTTCGGTGCTTTATGTATCGTAAAAACTGCAAAAAATACTTGAGATGAACTGACAGAATTCCGCACTGAGAACAGTTGTGCCCAATTAGCGATAAAAATGGTTTTGGCAATCCCTTTTTAATGATCAATTGTTGGTTTTTTGACAGAATGTACAATCGATGACGGCTGGCTGACCTGCCCACCTTCGGTGAATTTCTGAAATACCAAATAAACCGCTGCACTTGGAATGTATTGCGCAGCGAAATATCTCGTTGCCATCAGTCGAAGATCTATGCACTTGATTTGTACCTATAGATTCCATGTTAGTTATCAGAGGTTGAAATACTGCGAAAAAAAAACTGAATTTTTTTGTTGAAATACTTAAAACAAGCTCTCCCCTTTGGTTGGGGAATTTATTTTTACTGTGTACCTTCGAAAACGTAGTTTTCGAAAGCAAAATAATCTTTTTACAAAAACACATTGAAACGGTCTTAATTAAATTGGTTGCACCCTACAAAAATACTACATTTCTGCAATTCCTTTTCAAAGAAAATGTTGACTGTCCATTACTTTCAGGTTTATGTACTTGAGTTTCTGTAGCCGCATTTTTTCAAACGAAGTTTACAATGAAAATTATTCTGTTGAAATTTTAATGCCTTAAGCGGGTACTTTGATATTGCAGCTGTGTAAAAATAAATATAAAAAAACATCTGAAAAAAAGTGTGGACTTGCAATACTGACTTACAAGTTTCAATTTCTGCTGAAGACGAAACAATTGTTGCCATCCATAACAACGACTGTTGATGGCCACGATGAGTTTTCCGTGAATAAGTTATAAATTTTTTGAGTTCTTCACTTGAACTGGAATATTTTAGCTATTGTATTGCATCGAAAAATACCTAAGCATGGCGATAGCAAGGTGAAATAATACACAGAGTTTCCACAGCATTTACACGAGGGAAATGTTATAGTCTAGGTAGTACAAAGGTTTCCTTCCGCTCTTCCATAAAATGTACGTTGTTTTAGTCCTGATAAATATAGGTAAATGATAAATGCTTGCATTGTTCCATTAAATAAGTTAACTGCAATTAAATGTTTATTTTATATTTTTTAGTTACAAATTTTTTGAACTGTATTTTTATGCATAAGGAAATTGAAATTAAGCTTAAGTTGCATTAAATATAAATGAATATTTCTCACATATTTAGATACAATTCGATGTGGTTGAGGTAAAGAAGAGTTGCAAGGGATTTGTCGTTCATAATTATACAAATACGAAAATTCATCCTAGATATATTTGAAAATACCGATCTTTGTCGATTGATCTGAAATTTCAGCAGTTTTTGTTTACACAATTGTAAATGAGTTTCATCGAGATGATGGGAAAGAGTCATCGATAACTTTGTTTCTTTTATTTAAGACAGGAACGCTTGGTAAGCGACCGACATTTTCAACATTTTGGCATTTCTGAATATACAAATACGATAGAAGCCGCACAAAAAAATCAGGAAGGCAACCAACATTGATTTTTCTTACGAAGCCAGGGCAATAAGTAAAACTAACAAAGTTGAAGAACTGTGAAGCTATTTTTTATCAACAATTATGCAGAAATTTCTACGGTGGTATTAACACGTTGCCACACACTTTTAATTTGACGATCGTGCTTTGAAACGTATATTTTTCAATTGTTTATAATTGCCAGATGAAATCGAACGTAAGTTGTATGTTTGGAAGTGGAAATTTTCACATTTTTCCAAAAAAAAAAAAAGCCGACTGCTATAACCGCTATTTGCTCATAATGTGTTTTTTCTCTTCCCGGAGCAAATGACGGCTATGACCGTCGTGATGACTATACGGCATTTGCTTTACCAATTCAAAATGATTCCTACGAATAAAAGAGAGTAAATAGGTGTAAACTAACCGCAAGAAAATTAGTTAGAAACAAAATTATCATTCGTAATTTATTTTGATTATAAAACAGTAAAAAGGGGAAGAAAAATTAATTCAGAAAACAAATTATATGCATACAAGAAAGCATTATAAATTATAGGATTCGAAGGATTCTGGTCACAGCGTTGGTTTATGCGGACAAGTTTTACATTGGAATCACAGTCACGTTATATTTTTTTATTCTTGTTCGTGTATTTTTCGCAAAAATCTATTTTAGTGGTTACAATTTTTTCTACGATGGCAATGAAACACTAAATTGTGAAAAAACAAAATGTGCAGTTAGTTAGTTAAAAATACTTAGTTAGCAAATGGTTCGTCTTCACAGAAACACAATTTTCAACTGCATGAACAGATATATACTAAACATTCGGTACGACTACCGAACGTTATCGCTGTCGTGAACGACTGTTATAGCCGTCATTTTTCTTTTGAAGCTTAAATGTTTCGAAGCGGTAAAACATGGGAAAACACATGAAAAGGCGATGCGGTCTGGCATCGCTCACCTTTTTTTCCCAATGAATTACTCAATAATTAACAAGTCTAGGCTTTAGTATACTTCGTACTAGCGCTGTTTTCTTTTTTATTGATTAAAATGTACAGGACGGCCATATCCGTCGTGTTCCCATATATCGCTAAGATGGGACGGCTATAGCCGTCATTTGCGGCAACTTGTTAAAAATGGTGAAGCGTTAATTTAATATGGTAAATACCATTTAACACTAGATCGACACTATATCGTATTGAAATAGACTCGACTATTTAATACCCTGTACCACCGACATTATTTCTGTTCAATCCTGTGTATATTGTAGAGGAGGTAAACCTGTCATGCTATTTCTGGCGCTCCATTTGCCTGGTGCAGCGAAAACAAATATAGTTGAACGAAAAAGCATCGTTGTAATGACAAAAAATATATTTTCGCGAGTGGGGTATAGCGGAAAACAGTCGACCTCTTTAATTCACTCTCTGGCACGTTCAAATCGTTTAACTTTATTAACATAAGCCATAAATTGGTGATATGAGGCAATTAAATATGTGGGACATTTACCACAATTAGAGGTAAACTCTGCGTATTCAAGCTTAAAGTGGCATTAGGGTGCATGAGTGTATATTTTCAACCCATAATCCTTAACGGTTAAATGAAATATAATTAATTGAGCGCATAAATTAAAGCTCAAATATTAATGCAGCGAATCATGAGTGTCTATACGTATTTGGATTCTGTCCAATTAATCGTGAACCAAAACGGATAATGAGAGTTGAAAAGTATTAGGAGTTGATTATTAAAGTGGTCGCAATAGATCATGGCTAAAAGGATGTGGTTGCAAACAGATTGTGTTAACATACCAAATTTTGTTTGAACACTTTCACAGAAATTTATATTGTTGTTTTATAAGTCTTAAATCTTTGTTAAGTAATTATATAAAGTCATTAAGTTTTAGGCTTCATTCTACAATATGTTGACAAAAATTCACCATCTGTAGCACGTTCATAATCACAATGTGATTGATTTGGAAATTTGATTATTTATAAACCGATACAAGAATTTCAGTCGGATGACCCGACTTACAAATACCTTCAACGAATGTCTTTATGCATTAATATAAATCTGTGCAGATTATCAAAAGATACGTGATCAAAGCTGGGTTCTTTTCAGCAAACGCTCTAAAAAGACAGTACTGCATTTAATACAGTTGAATGAAAGGTATGAAACTTTCGTCCATATTGGAAAATATTGGGTAGGTAGATTTTCACAAGTTACTTTTCAGGTGAATTTTTCACCGGCAAAATCCATAGAAAAAGTGGCGATTATTTGCTGGTATTTCCAGATTATAAAGTAGATGTGCAGTGTTATTTATTTAGTGGTTTCAAAAACGCTGGACTGGCAAGGCTGTCAGCTGTTAAATACCTGTAATCTGAAGTGTCATTCTTTTTTTTTTGTGAAAAATTTGCCATTTGGAAATACGGAACGAAGAACGCGTGGAAATTGTTAAAAGCTACTACAGATGTGGTGATTCAAACGTTGACTTTCAATCAAATAAAATTTTCTTCAGCGATGAAGCTCATTTTTTCACTCGGTGGTAACGTCAACAAGCAAAATTGTCACATATGGGGCTCGAAGAACACAGAAGTGATTGTGAGAAAGAGATTGCATCCAGAAAAAGTGTCTGTTTGGTGCGCATTATAGTCTGGAGGAGTCATGGAGCCGTATTTTTTCGATAATGGCTGCAGAGGAAACTCAAAGGGATACAGTGCTGCTACCAATCCAGAGGCCGTCATTTAAATGACATTGTATTTCGTATATAAAGGCAAGGTCCAAGCATTATAATGAAATAAAAGTTTCATTGAAATCATAGCCTTATGTGTGTTTTATCTAGGTGTAATGTTGAAATCGAAAAATGAATAACACTATGGAAGAACCCTTCAATCAAGCTTCTGGAGTTCCTTGCGTGTTACTATTGATGTATGTGGCCAACCGTCATCCAGATGGAATACAATTTCTCTTCTACTGGGCAAGGCTGGCCATTTCTGGATGACTGTTTCCTTTATGGAATTCAACTGCTGACATTATAGATCCCATTTAAGATAACAGCCATAGGGAAGCAGCTCATTGTGGATAATTCTCTGCAAACCCCATCGAACATTCGAGTAAAACCTTCCTGGTAGTTAATCTTGACTTGACCACTACTTGCGCTGGCGCACTGAGATTCTATAATGACCATTTTCACATAAAGTTGTCGTATGTGGCCTTTTTACCATAAGTCACCGTCCTCTTCAGAAATAGCTTGCTTTTGTCTGATTCGCAGATGAAAATTGGCCCTATGAAGTCCTTTAGCTCCTGTAGCAATTATACATACTATGGCCTTGTTTTTGTATCCAGCCCTATTCGACCTATTGCATAGGACATTTTATGACATATTTTTATGTAATACTTAGCTCCTCGACAATAGAAAAGTGTTTAATTGAGGGCCGGATTTGAAGGTTTACATTACTCTATCTATATTTTCGGCAATGGCACTCCAGAGCGAGATGCATTTTTCACATCAAAATAACTGGAATGGAATTGGCGAAATCAAAATTGCGCTGGATTGGCTGGTACAGTATCAGGACCACAAAGACTATACACATTTTCAGACGCCTTTTTTTTTGCCATTTTCCAAGAAAACTATAAAATAAGGCGTATTTTCTCATCTGTGACGTGCAGTGAAACAGTACTAGGTTAGGCAATCACAAGGCTATCCGGGTGGTATTCTGAGCACGAAACCTTGTTTTTCTAACGCTGTTTCGCATAACACCATAGCAGTTACAGAACATGGGATACGGAGTAATAAACTCATATATTGGAAAAATATTGGATTTACTTTAACTATAGGTTGTACTAAATAATCAAAAGTTCTTTAAATTATTCTTTCTTTTAACAGACGTTCTTATGGTTTGGAATAATATTCACATTTGCAAATTTTTATCGTATATTGAATTACAGACTTCTCAAACGAATTTCCAAAATATATGTATAGTCCAGTTCATTACACATAAAATTCTGAAAATATGCCCCCAGACAAACTTAGTTTAATCAAACTGGAATTGTGGGATGGCCTTCATTAAGTTAAAGCGTATGTCTTGAATTCAATACGAGATCAAGCTTTGTGTCTAAATCCCAAATTCACTTTTTTCATAAAAAAATCATACAATTTGAAAACCAAACACGCATTTTTCTTATTACATTACATTTGACTAGTAAATGTGTGTACTATGTTTGTAAAATAAATATAAACTTCGCTCGGACTTTTAGATCTTAAAAAGCCTCAATTCAATGCTTTTCATAACGCTGACATCAACACAAATTTTATTTACAGGATTTTAATTGCAAAGTGTCATAAAGCATCAACTTTGTGATACGCTAAAAATTAATATCTGCTTTTAACTATGCTATAAAAACTTTTTACAATAGAATCCGGTGCAAAGTGATTTCATTTGGACAGGCATCAAAGAAATTGAATTGTTTTTTGCGTGGTGGATTTTATATTATCATTTTTATATGACAAAATAAAATTACAAAAAAATAACAATTTTATAAAATCACTTTCTTTGACAGACCGTGACGCGACAGCGTCAGGATAAGCAGGCGGCTATCATGCGTATAATTGTGTTATCTAGCCCACATATAGTTATCTTTATTCGAGCTGCGCTCACTTTGATGACTTTCGAATTTGTCATTATGCATTACCCTTCTTTTGACAGGTGTTTGGAAAAAAAATTAACAACTTGTATTTATGCTATTTGACGTTGTCCGTCATCTTTAATTTCTTTGTTTACTTTTGCGTAGAAGAACTTGGCCGCATTGTTATTTTCTATACTTTTCTATTACTTTTTTATACAACACTAGCCGACCCGGCAAACGTTGCTTTGCCTTCAAATTTTATTTTTATTGGAAATGTTTCATTAGCAGGAGCAGAAATAATTGCTTTTTAATTTGTGGTTTGTATAGGAGGTACCACTCCCCATTGTCCAATCCCGCCCATATTTGCAGCAGCACTTAAAATATGTACACCAAACCGATGTACCAAATTTTGTGCAAATACCGTAAACAGGAGCAGAAATATTGGATATTTAATTTATGGTTTGTATGGGAGGTACCACGCTCCATTGTCCAATCCCGCCCATATTTGCAGTAGCACATAAGATATGTACACCAAATCTACGCACCAAATTTTGTTCAAATACCGTAAGCAGGAGCAGAAATAATTGATTTTTAATTTTTTGTTTGTATGGGAGGTACCACGCCTCTCTGTCCAATTGGACCGAATTGTAAATCTAAACCATCCCGGGCACCACCCAGACGCATGTACAAAAATTTATGCAAAGCGGTCCAGCCGTTTAGGAGGAGTTCACTGACAACGCCCGTGCAGTAGAATTATATATATAAGGATATTCCCGTTTAGCTTAGTGTGAAAAATTATCCCCGTTGGCATATACCGGATAGCATTTGTGTGGCGAAACGGATGTACGATAGCAAAAAAACGCAACCACTATTTGATAAAATATTAAGTTGTGTTAAGTTTTAAGGCCAAGCAAAAAACAATGGAAGTCATTCATAAAGAATCACATCTCCACCACTTCTATAAATGCAATCCATGCATATTTTCCACTTCCAACGAAGCAATCTTGAACCGCTTTCAAAACTGCCCTAGTGATTTTTCTTTTTTTATTTTCAGTTGTGATTTGTAAGAATTAAAGTAAAGCGTATTCCTATGAAATAGGAGTACCATTTTTAAAAGTCATAATATGATTTGAAGATGTAATTGTTGATAGTCGGCTTAAAGAAGCTCCTTTTAAGCTCTTATTTGTCCTTTTTTATGCAATAACCGACCTGGCATAAAAAACCTATAGAATTTTACTACATCTACTATAAGATTTTGACGAGTTTTGAAATGTATCATGAGGTATTACGACAATTATTGTGGCTACCACTCAGCCAGTCATCCAAATAGGCGGATATACTTCGGCTTAAAAACTCATGAAACACATTAGGTAAAAGTTGTTTGGTACTTAGAATGCTTTATGATGGTTGCTACATTTATTACCGTATCAAATTCCTTGGTTTGAATTTATAAAATAATTTCAATAATTGTTTTCATTACTTATATCAACTCAACCTTATGATGCCATAAACAAAATTCCTGAAACTTTGCAGTGCCATTAATGTATTATTCCAACTACTCGTGTATAGCGCTCAAAGCTGCAAATGCAATCGGTTATTATTAATTAGCGAAAGGGTAGGCATAAAGCGCAATGGTTTTGTTTGTAATTTTTAATCCATTCCTACACAGTTGAAACAATCATTTCGCGAACACTTCAAAGTCAAGGCAGCTGGAATCCGCCTGGTATTTTTCGCAATTGTTCTGAAAAATCTTTATGAATAACTTGCTAATTAGCTCGCACTTGAAAGTAAAGCTATGCATATTTCATCATAAGCAGCTACAATTTCTGTAATGGAAAAGGAAAGAAAACAGTGGAATGGATAGGCAATGAAAGTTAATGTAACTAAATATCATAATAAAGAGGTCAGTTGCATCATGTAAAAGTTGGCAATTCCATTGAAATTGGAATAAAATAAAACTGAATTCAAAGGAATGAATTATTTTCCGTTACTATTGATATGGTTATTTGATAGGTAATAAAAAGTAACTAACTTTTCCTTAAGCCAAATTGCGGCCGGTCAGTGTTCTGTGGCCGTCATGTTGTTTTGTGCGATGTCTGCCAATTCTGTTGTTGATAATTCAATTACTGATGGCAAACCATCATGTAAAGTTATGCGATTAAGAAGCACGTGCAAATGATAAAATGAGTGTTATAATGAGACATGGTGGCCTTTCAAAGCCGACTCTTCAATGTTTAGTGGGCAAATTCGAGATCCAAATTAAGCGATATGAACATGTATGACATATGGTGCCAGAAAGGACATTCATCATATTCTATGCGGACGATTTGAGGATACGTTTATCTCTCGCAAAAGAGCTATTTGGCTCTGCTAGATTTTTTCTTGTGGGATTTTCTGAAGTCGCAAATCTTTACGAATAGACCACCATGCGCTGATGTACGTAAAGTCAACATAGCCCAAACCATTGATTAATTTCTATTCGACAAAGTAATTAAAAATTGGATCCTTCGGATCCACGACATCGAGTAAAGCCGTAGTGGACATTTTAAATTTGTTGTATTCCCTACGTAAAGTTATTCATTTTTCAATTTTAAAATTACAGTTAAATGAAACACGCCTAAAGCTGAGATTTCCATGAAACTTTAATTTCGTTATAATGCTTGGATCTTGCCATTGGGTACAAAATACAATGTTATTTAAATGACTGCTGCAACACTGGAACCTTTTGAGATTCCTCCAACGACATTTTCGAAAAAATACGGCCTAATGACACATCCAGACCATAATGCCCAACAAACAGCCGCTTTTTTCGGATGTTATGGCTTTCCAACAATCATTTATGGATTCCCCGAGCTCCATGTGCGATAATCGAGTTAGAAATGAATTTCATCACTGAATAAAATTTTGTTCGTTTGAAAGACCACATTCGAATTACAATTTTTGTAGTAAATTTTAATTATTTTTAAAATTATTCTTCGGCTTTTAAACGATCCATATTCGTAAATGGTAAAGCTTTCACTAAATAAACAACACTTCACTTGACAGTTATTTGACAGCTGATAACCATGCCAAACCGGCAGTTTTGTAACCACTAAATAGATACCCCTGGCATGCACGAGCGTTCCAGATAAAAAAAAAAACTTGCTAATACTTTTTCGATTTATGCATCGACCCGATTTATATGGAAATCAATTATAAGTCATAGCATCAACTTAAACGTACGGAGAGGATATAAATTGAGGGCGAAAGCTTCTCTATTTTATTGCATTCTGTGAAATCTTCTCATTAATGGACTGCCAGTGGATTCGTATTTTGATCGTAATTGAAAATAGAAAATACTAGATCAATCCTGAAAATACTAAATACAATAAACACGTTTTTTTGTAATAAATATACATTTGCAGTTGGGGATGAAACGACTTTTTATCCATTATAACACATACAGATGCCTGAGTACGATTACTTATTTTAGTGAGCTTTTTCGCATTTCAATGAGCTCTTCTTTATTACACAGGGGCAGCTGCTCTTAGTGTTACCAAATTCAAGTACGATGATTGCCAAATGGCTAATGTCAGCGCGCTCATTTTTTGACAAGCATCATTATGTTATGTTCTTTATAAACCTATGGAAGCGTATCGTTCTATGTTACAGTTAAAAATGTTATTGAAATATTACAACGATCTGGTAGCATCAGAAAACGTCATGAAAGTGGGCATTCAAAAACGAAAATGGTTCGAATGGTGAAGGGGAAAATTCAATGTAATCCATGGAAAAGCACCGATCAAAATACGAACAATTTCAATGTGTCTGTTCATAGTTGGGGCGCAAATTTAAAAAATAAACTACAATTGAAGCACCACAAAATACAAAGATTGCCAGTGCTAACTCTCGCAAAAAAGGCTGTTCGCCTAGTAAGAGCAAAGGTTTTGCAATACCTGTAAATTGTTGGCGAGCTTCAGATATGTTATTTTCCAATGAACAAATATTTAATGTCCAGCAGTATGTACACTAAAACAAAAAAAAAAAAAAAAAAATACCAACGTGTGTAGTTAAACAGCAAATATAAAGACAATTTGTGGCATAAGAATTGCTCTACTAAAGTAAACTCATGCATCAGTGATAGTTTTGGGCAGCAGCAGCAGCCACAGGACGCTCGCCATTCGTTTCCATTGAACAGGACATAAAGGTAAATCAACAAATCAGCTATAAAAAAAGGAATGCTTGACGTTTAATCCCTTTGAAGCGCAACGTATTTAACAAGAAAATGTTACGAGTTTAATTTTTTCCAGAATAAAGCCCGCTAATTCCATGGATTCTCTCAAAGTGTCAACTAAAAATAGAGAAGACGCTTTAAAAATTACTCATTTCGGAGAATGGGACAAAATACGGTCAGTTTTTTCTTTCGGAATTAAAAAAAATATCTTCTACTTGAACGAGTTGTGGTATCGTCAAAGGCATGCTAAAGAACTTTGTGTGACTAGCTAGGCCTGAGAGAGATGGATCTTGATCCAATGTTCTACACGTAAACTTAACAAAAAATTTGCATGCTATTTTTTTTAATGAGCTAGGGTTAAAATTTTGCGTTTCCGTTGTTTGCTTCTCCACTGCCTTTCATCTTCTAAAGATAATATAAATTTTAAGAATTCATGTTTTTATTTATTTAGTTTATAGGTTAGAGCATAATAAAGTATGTTATTAGTAATAATGAATAGGTACATATGTAGGTAATAATAGCAATATAGGATATAGGGAATAGAATACAATAATATACATACAATTATAGAATACAATACTTAACAAAATCTAAATCTGATGATGAATCTGCTCGCGATGTTGAAGAAGCTGCTGCTGTGGCTACCGAGGGACATGATGATATCATTGTCGAAGCCGGATAGGTTATAGATGATGTTTTGAAGGTGTCGTCAATGATGACACCTGTAGACATCTGTAGGTGTTGCTTTTAATCGATAATTTTGTATTGTATACTGTTTTAAACGTTTTCGTTTCTTCTTTTAAGCAATTACACAGATTGCTTTACACAAATTACTGGAAGTTGTAATCTTTTTCTTAGGCAAATAGCCTTTTTTCTGATTTTTGATTTTTATTTATCAGAAGTTGTAGACGTTTCTTTATTTCAAATATTTTATTTATTTATTACATATAACAAATTTATATTCAAATAATATGTCCGTTTGAAGCGCTTTAGTGTGTTATCGTTTCTATAACGTAGATTTCTATGTTCAATTTCACTTGTTAATTGTAATTAGGAATACTTAAATATGTATTACAACAGAAAGCTTCTCTATAAATCTCTTGAAGGTTAAATTGTTTGGATAAATACAAAACCATTTTTCACTGGTATATCAAATGAAATGTTGAAGTAATCGCATTTTATATTAGATCTGTCAAATCACTGTTGTAAGGTAAAACAACTGCAATAACTGTCTCCTTTCATTCGCATAACTTTTCCGAATTGAAAATTTGCAATTTATTGCAAAGCGATATGAATTATACCGATAGTGATCTCAAGCACTGGAATAGCGGTGAATTCCGTATCTCAGCATGTGAGTGAGTTGGGACTATCTGGGCACTTGCACGAAATGTGTAAATCGGTTGTGCTTGATACATGCAGGATAATGAGAACATTCCTGGGGTAATGTGTGAATGTGAATAATGATGAAATGTGATAAGATGTGACGAGAATGTGACGGAAAAAAAAAAATTATAAATATTAATAATGGACACAACAGTGCTGAAGTGACTTGTGGCCGAGTCCACCGTCATGTTCAGCTATAAATGAACCCCAGCTCGCGCGGTATCTGGAGGGGATAGAGGCGTGGGAATAATAATAATAATAATAATTATAATATAATGTAATATAATATAATATAATATAATAATATATATAATATAATATAATATAATATAATATAATATAATATAATATAAT
>JAHXMU010000022.1:818595-903431 GCA_019455685.1 Philornis downsi
TAATATAATATAATATAATATAATATAATATAATATAATATAATATATATAATATAATATAATGTAATATAAAATGTAATATAATACAAAATATATAATAATATATAATAAATAATAATAATAAAAATAATGTATTATATTTTTCGTGAAATTCGAAATATTTTATGTTATACCGAAGTTTTTAAATAAAACAAAATTTAAATGGGCATATTACAGCATTTTTAACTGGTAGCACTTTGGGGGCAAACCCTGTAATATCGCAATAATTTCCCTACCTGCCTGGTCTTAGCATTCGCGCTACAGTTTCTCCCTACTGCCATGCAAGTCTTTAACCGCAAATTTTGTGATCATTACTGTAATCAACCAGCTTTCGTGCCTTTGTGTGTCACAATACTCACATTAATCAAACGTAATGTTGAGGCAACCGCTCTGCCTAAAGGTAGACAATAGAAAATTTATATTTAATGTTACTTCCCCTGAACGTAGACCACAAATTTGTGGAAAGCTTGGGGTAATTACAACACTATATTTTATTGCTAGCAGTCATGATGTGTGCGGTTAGTTGGAAATCGATTATGCCTAAATGAGAGGGGTTACAAAAATCCTTAAATATGAACGAGATAAATCTATAATAATGTGAATGCAAAAGGGAAATCAGTATTGGAAAATCTGTAAAATAAATTGCAATTGTATAGCAAAAGTATTACAAGGATATGACATTAATTAATGATTGGTGAAACAGTTTCATACTTTCCTTCATAGTTTCATACTTCTGTTGCAATGTAAATGTTTTAAATTAGTTTAGCATAAAATCGAGCTCTTTGTGTCTTTATCAAAATAATTGTGATGCTAACCAAATGCCACATGCGACCTATACATTTTCCTGCTAGTAACTCTGTACCAGGCATGAAAATTGCAATTATTCATTGTTTGCTAGATTGGTTTTTCGTTCATTACTTTATAGGACCATAATGTTTACAAACCATGTATTGTTATAGTCAAACAAAAACTTTACACATTACGTGCTGTGCCAAATTACTGGACACAAAACTTGTCGCCCCATAATATTACTGATTTTACTAAATATTACGTGGGATTACTATCGTATGATACTTATGCTAAATAATTTATTTTGCATATAATTACAATTGGCGAACAGAAGAATACGTTTATTTACAGGATTATGTATATGTATATGATTCTTAGTACAATAACTTGCGTCTATCGTATTTGGCTTTAAATTCGCTACATTTGGAGGAGCATCAAGATTCAAAATTGTGATTGCTTTGTATGCTCTTTTTGAAAGGAAATATGTCATGTCATCATAACTCACAAATAATAATTGAAAAAACAATAATTACCTTTAAAATATACTTAAAATAGTATAATTCTATTGCATGAATAGAAAATTTTATTTAAATCAGTATCGCACAGTACCAGTTAACAAATTTGCATATATTGGGTTGTTCAGAAAGTTCGTTTGGTTTTTAAAAGAAATTTGTTAACAAATTTATATACAAGAAAACAATTATTTTAATCTATTATACTATAAACTTCCCCTTTTTTAATAACTTCTTTCCAACTCTCTGGGAGCTTTTTAATTCGTCTCTCATAAAACACGTTTGATTTTTCTGAAAAAAACGTTCAATTCGATTTTCCACTTTCATGTTGTTATGGAAATTTAAATTCTTGAAGTAAAGTGCTCAGGCTGCGAAATAGGCGACATTCGGAAGGGGCGAGATCTGGGGAGTACGGTGGATGAACTAAAACTTCCCATTGAATCGCTGACAGTTTCTGACGGGTCCGCAAGGCACCTGCTCTCATTGGCGTTGTCATGATGGAAGGTGACTTCTCCCCGATTGATGAGCCTCGGCCGTTTTTCTTCCAATGCCACCTTCAATTTTTCTAATTGTGTGATATAGTAGTCCGCATTAATCGTTTGATTTGTTCGGAGAAGCTCAAAAACACTACTCCCTTGGCATCCCACCAAATCGACAACATTACCTTTCTGCGGCCGAAGGTCTGCTTTAGGCGTGGATTGTGGCGGTTCATTAGGTTTTCCCCATGATCCTTTCCGCATTACATTGTTGTAGGCTATCTATTTTTCATCCTCTGTGATGAGGTTCTTCAGAGATGGTGTCTTGTTTTGCGGACGTCAACGCGATGCAGGCGGTTGGCCTCGGTAAGAGAGTGAGGTACCCACACATCGAGTTTGCTCATAAATTCGAACTCTTTTATGACCTCGTGAACGAATGAGACTAATTTTCTGACTATTATTTCGGCACCTAGGTGATCTAGATGTTAGGAGTTAGGAGTTACGTGAGGTTATGGTTCGCTCCTTCATGATTTGGACGATTCAATTTTTAAGAAATAAATTTCTAAATTCTGTGCTGTCATAATTTTGTCTTCCCCTACAAGGGTTAGGACGAAGTTATGATAGTGTTTGAAGGAACTCTATGTCATGAGAAGTAACGTATGGTGAACTAACAAATAAACCGAACGAACTTTCCGAACAGCCCGATGCAAAGCGTTTCAAAACAAATTTCATATTTATTTCTTCAAAAAATGAATCATTCAAATATGGAGGAAGGAATATTTTTATGAAGGCTGTTTACTACTGCTAAATTGTGTTCTCGTTCTAGTCGTGAGTAGTTATAGCGTTTCAAAAAAAAAAAAAAAAAAAAAAAAACAACAAAAAAGTTTTAAAAAGCGAACTTCAGGCATTTTATGCTGTATTATTTCGGAAAAGGAAAAACGGCTGCTACAGCCAGCCGAAAAATAAAGTCAGCTTATAAAGAAAGCGGACCAAATGAAAGAACTTGCTAGAAATGGTTTTGAAGATTTTCTACGGGCGACTTACCCACAACGGACGTCTCCTAAACCAGGAAGACCAAAAGAAATTGTTTCCAAGGAGTTGTGAGATTTAATTATTGTTAATCCCCAGACAACAGTTAGGGAAATAGCTGAAATATTAAACAAATCAGTCTCAATCGTTCGCGGTATCATAAAAGAGGATTTGTGAACAGAGAACAGGCGAACAGGTGCCTACATGTGTAGGCACCTGACTCTCTCACCGAGGCCAACTGCTTGAATCGTGGTTGGCTCGCGACAAGGAAAATTTTTTATGATGCTTCGGCAGGTGGACTCCCTGTCTCCTATCAATCTCTGGCAGATATTTTCTTTTGACTGGGTCATTGACGTTGATTTACAGGCGTAAAATTTGGATTGAAAAAAAAACATTCAAATCAGGACTATTAGTTCGACTCGCTGAAATGGAAAAACATCCTTAACAGCCAGAAAATTTGTACAGTTCAGACAGTAGGTAGATGTCCCACATCTCCACATAGTATTCTAAATTCATTGTAACTGCAGCGCCCTTTTATTTCGAGAAATAAGTAAAACATAGGTAATACTTCGCGACGGCATTGCAGTCTGAATGAGTTTCATTTAACAGCGAAATCGTGGTAAAGCTTAAAAAGCGCTCAATTGCCTGCTCAAGCCTCTGTTTGGTATAATAGAACCTTATTTCTTGCACCAATTGAAATTTGTAGAATTTTGTAAAATATTTCAACATAAAATATTTCTGACATATAGTTTTGTATTCACGGGACATGTTCTACAACTAATCACGCCTAATCGGTCGTTAAATAAGAAATTTTTTTGGAATATATGACAGTTGCAACAAGTTCTAAAAAATATTGCTGGGTAAATAAAGACGTTTTCTTATAATATAATGAGTAAAGTTGATTTTGAAAACAGTTCATAATTCGTGCTATCATCCCCCATATGACCATTGGCTCCAATTATCGAACCCTGTTGTGTAGTTGCTTTGCCATTTCATTAGTCTAATTAGCTCAATCAATTGTATTAATTATTCTCGATTTCTCAGAGAGCTAAGAATATTTACGACTCTTAATTACTATTGCTGAAGTGGTGACAACGGCACCAGAATCAACAATAGCATCCACAACAATGTCCATGTCAGCGATAATAGCAACGCCAGCAAATACGG
This sequence comes from Philornis downsi, assembly GCA_019455685.1. Lineage (NCBI taxonomy): Eukaryota > Metazoa > Arthropoda > Insecta > Diptera > Muscidae > Philornis > Philornis downsi. The sequence continues at coordinate 822,608 of JAHXMU010000022.1, forward strand.
CACATTCTTGTATAATACAATAATGCCAATTTACCTGTTGATTATTTGACGGAAAGTAGACATCAGCAACAATAGGACTAAGGCAGCCACGTCAAATAAATCTACAAATTCTTGGAAAAAGCAATTAAAACTTTGTGTTATTATGTATTTTGTTTATCCAGAAATACATTGAAATCACAGAAAGTTCTATTCTAATGTTGATTAATTGCTAATCATAAATCAATGGGGAAAGAACTTCATTAACAAAGACAGCAAATATTTATAGAAAATCATATAAAACTTGGATGGAATTGAAGGATAGGCAAGTGTTTGAACTTTTGGCAAATTGTATTATTAAGTTTTGATTGAAATCGTCTACCACAAAAATTCAAAACTTTGCAACTTATTTATCGCTTCAATCAGTTTTAAATTCCTTTAAGAATGTGGCGATTTCGCCAAACGCACTTACCACCAATTGTCGCGATATTTTACATGTACTTTCAGCTATTTTTTCTTTAAATTTTGGGAGTATTACAAAAACTTAGAATTTTAGGCAATATCTTGAGCTTGGCGAGTAGATTTTTTATATCTGCACCCGGAAGTTATGAGGCTACACATCATTTGATATGACCAAATATGTTACAGGTTATGTCATTGCAATCAAATGTCTTTTGACCAAAATTGTTTCAGGATTTTTTAAGTGGAGTTAAGATACGACAACTGCATAAATATGTATGGAAATTCTTGAAACTTGTCATAGGTCAATATTTTGCCACTTCATAGCCGCAGATGGTCAATGAACTTTACCAATTCATCATTTCCGATACCTTCTAAATAAATTAACTTATTTTTCAAAATTAAATTGTTCATCTGTTACTCGTAATTCGTGTATTGCAACAATCTAATTTATTTGTTCATAGTACTTGAGGAAATTAAAAAAAAAATAAATCGTCTCTTCTGTTACCTCCCATGCAAATAAATGATTTAGCACATGTATTCATGGACTATATTGGGTGTATTTTTGCATGGCATTAAAGTTTTTATTCAGCGCAGTTGGATCGACCAATGCGAAATTTTGTTAGATAACTTGTTGCTAACTTAAAATTATTTCAGTTATGCTTCGCTCATAGAGAACCGTCGTCCCAATTAAGAAATCAGGAACAGTCGAGTTTCTCAAGCTTCCCTGGAGACGATTTTTTTTTTCATCATTATAACCATTCGCCTTAGCCAGAAGCATTTGGTAATCATTTAGTGCCAAATTCGGACTATAAGATGTGCATCGATATCTGGAGGAGGAGGTTGGACGTTTCTGGGCGATTACTTCCTTCAGTCAATTGTTAACAATGCAATTCAGGGTTCGGAGTTTGGCTATAAGACAACCATTCAAAGCAAATGACTTCTAGCCAATCGCACCAAACATACAGCAAAACTTTTCTAACCATTAATCCTGGCCTGACAGTCATTAATGCCACTGGCATAAGAAGGCGATCTTCACTTGATACTATTGGAACTGACTCACTTTCATTATCAGTCGCCATTCGCTTCAAACATTTGATAATTTTGATGAGATTCAGCAGCTATTTTCAGATGGAAACTTGTTTTTTTTTTTGCATTAACTTGTAAAGCACTGACTTACCGAGCTTCTTCTTCTTTCTAGCCTTATTTAGGAGGTTCCAAACGGTTTTTTGTGGCAGACAGGTAAGCCAAAGAGTCCTTAACAGAATCGACAGTTTCGGCAATGCGTTAATTTCAATGATGCACAGGCCTGACCACATCTGTAACGCAAATTTCAAATTTCTTTATAATCTTGTCAATTTTTTCACAATATGTTGATTATGGCGATCATAATCACCACGTTATGCACGAAAAGTGTCCATATTTGAATCACCACTTTTTAGTAAAGTTTAATTACTTTTACGCGTTCTTCGGTTATTAAATGATGTTCGTAAATGGCAAACCATTCACTAAATAAATAACGTTTCATGTGACAGGTGTTTAGCAACTAACATTCTTGCCAGACCGGCGATTTTGAGATTTTTGAAACAACTAAATGAATAACATTAAATATGTCGATATTTTAAAACGTTTGCTTAAACTGTAACACATTCCTTCATTACATACGAGTACACAGCTTTGCTCTTCACACAGCATAATTTTGCTTAATAATTAATTTAATTAAAAAGGCTTAACTTAATTATAAACAATAATGTGCAACGTTAAAGTGTCATTGTGCGTGTTAGTGATTAAAATCAACTGTAAACCTTTTGTTGAAACTTTTGTGGCAAAAATTTCTTTTATAAATTTCATTAAGTCCATTGTTAAGTCTGTCACAAGTCATGTGACAAAATTTTTAACTGACAAGTTAAAATGTAATAAAATATTAATTTATATAAGTAAGTCGAATAACATATAGATTGCTCATAGTGAATTTAATAGCTCGCAAACCTGCCATTCACGTTGATAGAAATACATAAATATACATGAGATTCATCCTCTCACATAAATGTTATTCCTTTTTTCTATTTCCTCCAGGTTTTCTTTGTTATTTACTCAATGCCAATACACCTACACCAATACCAATACATCTACGCCTATACCGTTCCATATCTTATAAATGATCTGACTAGAACACGAAAATGATTGATGGTTCTAAATTTAACATACATCAGCTTACCAATACAAGTTAAACGTCATAAATTGGCTAAGCAATCAATCACGCATTGCTTTGAAATTTTGCAATTTTTAAAATGGTATGCAAAAATACTGCCAGCGGGACCACATGACGTATGAGTGTTGTTTACATATAAAGCATACGCACTCGTGGCTGAATTTTAACGAATTTTTAGGTCGTTTTACTTTAAAATGCTTATTGAATACAAAAACTGTTGTTTATCTGTACTACCGTTCCATTTATTATACATTTACATAGTTGCTGCATTAATGATTTCGCCAAAATGTGGTTACATCATGAATCTTTAATATCTAATTTATCATTCAGTTGTGGTCAGCGAGCTGGTAATTTTTCATCCGGATGATGTTGGGGTTATTAAAAGAAGTTTATCAATTGCCACATTAATGTTGGGAGTTGGAAGTTATTGGAATTATGGATGTCCAATCATTACGCTATGACATTATGCATTTTTTACAACTCATTTATTGATCAGAAACTATAGTCACCATTCAATAGCAATATCGTGGCTACAGAACGGAAGGGGACAGCAATGTTATTAAATATTACTATTTATATGTTATTAAATATTGTTATTATTATTAAATATTTAGAAAATTATGGCTTTGGGAAGCATGTCCATATGTTATGATATTGCTAGGGTAATGGCCACAATACGATACAGCGCGGTAATGTGAGGTTTTTTGCGTTAACTCGTTTAGCATTAATTCCAATGCAATCAAAACTGTTGAACATAGTTAATGCTTAACATGAATTGGAAAATGAACTTTATAAAGTAAATTAAATTATGAGCTATCATTATTATGAATTAAAATGAATTTTCGGAAAATTAAATTGAATAATATTTAAATAAATTGTATTGCCTCGAATTAGAATTGCATTATATCAAATTACACTGGATTAAGTTAACCTACAATGAATTGCTTGTATCAACCAATTTGTGAATACTGTAAATTGTAAAAATTAAATATTTATTTGTTTGTGTAAAGCCTATTTTAAACAAAAATGTAATTGTAAAAACGTCTATTTTTGTTACGCCCATATGGCAACCCAGCAGACCACAGAGGTCTCATGGTTGAAACTAGCGATATACTCCTTTTTTTCCGCCAGCCGCCAGCCGGATCACTTCGCTAGCCACCCTCAACAAACGAATAAAAGCGAAATAATGCAAGTTAACCCAATATACCGTTTTCTTTTTATCTCCTTCAGTACAAAATGCCCTTGTAAGTATACATATTCAGCCAAGGACTTAAGTTCTTCCAGCAAAACTCCAATTTTTCTCGATGAACCTAAGTTCCAAATGATAACCTCAGACCAAATCTGACAGATTAAAAACAAAAATGCATTTAGCATTGTAACAGAAACAGTGTTTGCATGATGGTTGGAATTGAAGATTTCCATTTTCTGATCCTTGCTGCTTTTGTTGCCAAGAGTTTTAAAAATTTCACAGATGTGTTCAGAATAAATTCAAATTCAAAACACCGATAGCTACACTATATTTGATGACCAAACACTATGATCAGAACTCATGAATGTCGTTGTCGATCGCTTTAATATGGCTAATGATCATTTCCTGTAGTCCAGAAATATCCAGGTGTAGACCCCTTACACTCATGACTTTCGGGCCCCTTTCAGAGTGTACAATAACAGAATGCATGCAAACTCATTGAATGTAAGAAACTCTCCCTTATCCTATTCCCAGGATGCAAGGAAATTTATTGCCCATAGCTCGCGGCAATATAATCAGTGTATGTGACTATCGCAAATAAGTCCATAAGATCGAGATGTAATACAATCATCAGCTTCTTTCTTTAAGCGGTGGTCATCGCAACGCACTTGATGTACATCTATTGACAGCTTTTCAAACTGATGCTCCTAATTGTTGTTAAATATTATATTCTTTCAAATGGAAAGAATATATTCTAACTAAATGTGAGATGAATGGTAATTCGTTATAGCTTGTACAAAAGTGGCTCAATTCTCAGGATCTTTCAATAAAATTTCGATTGAGAACTTTTCTTCCCTTCATCGATTTCATTGTGTTAGATGTTCCTTTACGAAATATTTTGCTCTCTAACCATAACATTTACTCCATGTTCAATGGAATTAAATATTTAATTTAATTTAATTGCTTAAAGTAACTTCATTTTAAACAAATTTCAAAGCTCATTTGAAATTAAAACTTTAATTTAATTTACATAATTGCTTAAAGTAACTTCATTTTAAACAAATTTCAAAGTTCATTGAAAATTTGATTTTGATTCCATTCCCTGCACGCTCCAATTCCTTTCTTACCTGAAATCAAAGAAACCTTTTGGTACCTTCCAAAATTACGGCTTCGGCAAGGTTTATTATTTCGCCTTCAATTTTGAATTAGTTATATTTCTTACAGTTTAAAACAGTGATCTTTTCGAAAGTTCAGTTTGGTTTCAGTTTTGATATGGTAAATTTATTAAAAGTACTTTAAGTTTTATTTTTTCGGCTCATTTATTATTAATTTCATACGAATATTCGTTTTTTACGTGAAGCTAAGCGATGAATCTGCATTTTCTATTGGTTTTCTCTATCAAAATATAACGAAACTGATAACTTGATTTGAGAACATGAAACTAAAATATAATTTGACGTAGATTAGTTTCTTTATCTGGGTCACAATTAAAACCTTATGCAGATTGTGTTTTTTTTTTTTTTTTTTTTTTTGCAAGGCTCCAAATTGCTAAAGGAAAAACTTCTTCAAATAACTTAATTTCCGAATTTACGATATCAGAAATTCGCACTGCTATTTATAATTGTTGTCCGTTTTTTTAGTTCAAACAAAAAAAAAAAAAAATCAAATAAAATACACACAAAATGTTTCATAAATTGAAGCAGATGTGTGAAACAGAAACAAAATGCTAATGTCAATAGTTCGACTGCCAGAAGCTAAATCAAATACAAATTATTTCGCTTATTTCGCTTTGGTGCCCATCCCTGGTTTTCAATATATGTGCATTATAAATGTGCACTTTTGCCCATTATAAAATAATATCATAGTTTTAGGCTAATTAAACATTTGCCATCCGCAATATTTAAGTACTCCCCTATTTGAAAGAAGATTACCAAATCCTTACGATTACACAGGATTAGTTTCACAATACTCATACGCTGCGGGGCTCATTATTTCGCATACATATGTACATATATGTACTAACAATTATCATACGGCTATGATATTCTTTTTATCTGCTGTAAGTTTAATGCTTAGAGCTAAAATTTAAGCTGAGTAATAAAATATTAATCCATATTAAAGCCGTTGCTTACACAATGATTTATATATGTATATTTAAATAGTTAAAGGTTTTTCTAGCGTTTCATAAAACGTTAAATAATTTATTTTACTTAGAGTGTAATTAATTGTATCTATTAAAATATTTCAATTAATCAGCTATCAAATACATTTGTTGGCTGCTGCTAATAATGCCCGGAAGTGATAATAAAAATAATTGTTTCGAAAAAAACAATTATAATTATAATTGATAAAGAGTTTAGTGTAAAAATTAAGCTCTTTATATTTGACATTTGTTATTAGGATCTGAGGTGGCTGTTTTCATTACAATTAATGAAAACGTTACTTGAAATGTATTAACTGTATGAGTAATTATATTTCCACAAGAAGGAAAAATCATTTGGTAGGGCAACAACTGTGACCCCCAGAAGGAAATTTTTAAAGCCACAAATGGCTTTTGAGTTTTATAACAAAATTAAATGATTGTCATGCTGACTGCTGAGATGTTATAAGCGATAATTTTTATAAAACTCAAACTTAAAAATTAGCATCGGATAATATTCCTCTTGATGGAAGTCGAGGATTGTAGATGAGCAATATCGACCAGCCCTTTCTCCTTGTAGACTGACTGCAGTAACCGTAATTTCTCATAATTGTATTACTTGGAAAAAGTTTAAGAAAAATCTAATTGAACAATCTGTAGCTCCAGTACAAATCGTATGTATGATATTCCGAATTTCAATCGTACCCCTGCTGCGTTTAGGTTGTAGGTTGTAATAACCTAGATTTTATGTTCAGCGAATTGTAGTTTTCTGTAAATCGTAATATATATCCATTAAACAACCATTCTCCTTATTGCATCTCCCATTCAAACGCATGTATTATTAGTTTGCAGGTATTATTAGTTTCATATCTTTCATGCAGTTCAACTGTATTGAACCAAATTTGCCGCTCATTATTAAGCAAGTTCAATGAATGAAAATAGAGGGCGTTACCATGCATCTTCATATCACAGAGTTACAATTTGGCTTTTTTTATTGTGGTGTAGGTAGGAAAATTATTTGATTAGCATCCACCAGACTTTTGCCATCAAATGAAAAGGATCAACTTGTACATAAGTTAAACAGAAAGGATGAAGTTATACATAAACCAGTTCCATACTGATTCCATTAACAGTCAGTAAAATTTGTTTCTGTAACAATGATATGACAAGCTTTATTCTCGGTTCGGTGGTCTTCCTGCAGATTCTGTCGTAGTATGAGTAAGAAGAAAAATCACCAGCTTTTGATTGCTCCACATCAGTAAGTTGGATCATGCTGGCATAGATGGTTTTAATCAGATTTGAAAGAAGCTTCTGACAAGCTTTATTCTCGGTTCGGTTGTCCTTCTACAGATTCTGTCGTGGTATGAGTAACAAGAAAAATCACCAGCTTTTGATTGCTCCACATCAGTAAGTTGGATCATGCTGACATAGATGGTTTTAATCAGATTTGAGAGAAGCCTCTTCTTACGCAATCTACGCCATCATCTCTGGTAAATTGCACCATCGTGCAACTTATTACAGAATATTTGCATCGGGAACTCACAGTTATGATTTAACCATGTATGCATAGAGATGCCTATTTGAAGATCAGCTCAACGCCTCCAATTTTAAAGGCCGAAATCGATTAGAAATACCCAAGAAGTTTATGGGCTGATTTCGGTAGAAACTCCACTGACTATTTGCAAATTTGCCCATTTTTACATTATAGAAAAGTTTCTTCATCGTTACTTTTACCTATAGAAAGGCATCCTGAAAGATGCTTATCATAGTCACTAGACAATCAAACATTTGTCTTAGCGGACATACAATTATAGTAAATTGTTTTCGTATGAAATGTTCATACAAAAATACTCTTTTTACGAACTTTTTATATACAAAAACATGTTTTTGTAGGTAATTTTCACATGGAAAAGTGTTGCCATAGGTAGTTTTTACATATACATTGTGCATTGTATTGTGTATGGAAAAGTGTTTTTCTACAGATTCTTTTTATAAAGAAAATTGTCTTTGTGGACACTTTTCGCATAGAAAAGTATGTTCATAAGTATTCTTCACATAAAAGAGTGTCTCCAGATGAAATTCTCAAACAGGAAGGAGATATTTTTCATACACAAATATTATATGTTTTCGAAATACTCGTAGTGCATCGAAAAATACAATGAAAGAACATTCCAATATAATTTAAATTTATTTAAAATTCACCGAAAATTAGTGGCATTACATGCACATATTTTCAAATTTATATAATATGAATAAGTAAATATTTGATACAAAAAATCTGGAAACATAAATTGAAAGATGCTAGAAATTCTGGACTAAAATTGAACCTTTTGAATATATTGTTTTGAGATGTATACAGGATGGAGCGTGAATCTTGCCACAAACACAAAACGTGGCACCAATGGGGACCGTTATCTAGAGATGTTGAAGGAATTGTTTTACCCAAAATTGCGCCGAAGACATATCCGTTTTAACAGCATTTGATTCCAGCAAAATGGTGCAACCGCACACATAGCCAGACCGGTTTTGGCGGAGCTCCAACAAAAATTTGCAAACAAATGAATATTCAGGAACTCCACTCTCTGCAGGCCTCCAACATCACCTGATCTGACTGCACCAGACTTTTTTTTATGGAGTTATGCCAAGCAAAGAAGTGTAAAAAACGTTTCAATTCAGTTTTTTTTTTTTTGCAACTACAAATTCGCAGATTGCAGCAACCTTAATTTTGATTTCAATATGTCAAGCTTGAAGTGTAAAAAACGAAACTAGGGAATTTCACTAAATCGAAGTAATCCATTAATTTAATCTTTCAGCCCGCAATGAATAATTTTCTGATCAGGTGTCTAATATGCGTGAATGAACACAGAGGTCACTTACAGTCTGTCATCTTCAAAACCAATTAAGTACATCAAATTAAATTAAACTTTTTACAAAAAAAAAGAAAATAAATAAATATATTAAAAAAAAGTTATTTAAATGTCTTTTTGTAGCACCATTAGTGTGTCACTCTGTGTATATACACATACTGAAATTTTAAAATTAAGTTACGAAAATTTTAAAAATCATTTTTTCACAAATTGTTTGGTAATTTGATGGGATTAAACTATTAGATGCGCAACTAAGTTCTTGCTTTTTTTCTAAAAACTCAATTTTACTACGAAAACTTGTAAGATTTATTGGAAATATTTTCCATTGCTAGTTGCTACTTTTTTCTGTCTTTCTGGCGAAGCTCAAATTCCGTCACAGTAGAACTAACTGTTCATCTTTTGAGGCTATCCACGAATTTAGCCTATCTGTCGTCATATGGGTGGAACTGCTGGTCAGCCAGACCGTGTGCCATCGAACGGAATAAGTGATAGTCGAACGGCGCAATATCCGACGAATATGGCGGATGGGACAAGACTTCCCATTTCAGCGTTTCCAGGTAGGTTTTAACGGCCCTGGGCATGTGAGGCCGAGCGTTGTCATGCTAAAGAATCACTTTTTCGTATATCCACGCGTATTGTGGGCGTTTCTCGCGTAGAGCTCGGCCCAATCGCATTAACTGTAGTTGGTACAGATCGCCAGTGATGGTTTGGCTTGGTTTTGTAATAAATAACACCGACTTGGTCCCACCAAATACAGAGCATAACCTTCGCAGAGTGAATATTCGGCCGAAGCGACGACGTAGAAGCATGAGCGGGCAGCCCCACGACTTTCTTCTCTTTGGATTACTTTAGTGAACCCATTTTTCATCACCCATTACAACAGGATGAAGAACACCTTTCCTTTTTTTGACGCTGAAGCAGTTGTTCACAGGCAAAAAAACGACGCTAAACGTCCCTTAGCTTCAACTCATACGGAATCATTCCCAACGCATGCAATCGTTTCGAAATGGCTTGGTGGGTAATTGCCAATACTAAAGCAAGCTCCATCTGTATTTGACACGGATCCCCATCAAGCAATGCCCTCAAGTCAGACTATTCGAAGGGTTTTGGTCTTCCTTCATGCGAATGGTCGTGAACATCAAGAACACCATCTTTAAAGCGACGGAACCGATCTCGACACATTGTTTTGCTTAAAGCAGCATCTTCTTAATCGTTTTGAAGCTCTCGATGTGCTTTAGCCGTCGATTGAAAGAAGAAAGTCATTGCTTCCCGCATATGACGATTTTTTGGCACAAAATCATACACATTCACACAGCCAAAAGAATATGACATCAAAAGAAAATCACTACTTTGTTGAGGCGGCATGTTTACCATATGCATAAATTTGGCTCATGACGTTTAGGTTATGGCAGAATCGATTAGCGCTTACAGCTGGCATCATCTATTGGCAAACAGTGGGTACTTAGTTGCTCATTTGCTATGTTAGAAAAACTATCACCTGAGGTTACATATTCCCACTTCAAAATATTATAAGCTCAAAATCCCATGCTCAGAGTTATTAATAATCTACAAGTCTTCGCGGTAGCACCACCCTCTTTGTCCATATCTTTTCGTTACTTATTATCCTGTTAGCTTAATATTTCCAATCGTTCTAAATTACATGAATAATTTTCTAGTAGCAAAACTATATCTGCTTGAATGTAATTGAATGTATTAACGGCAACATTCTAATTTAAATCTCAATTGTCCTGGAACTTTTCTCCGCATGCCATTGAAATGAAATTTATATATTTTTTGTACGAGAAGAAGCTCATTCCGTCCGTTCATTGCGTACCGTATCCCGTAATAAACAATTACTGCATAAGGTTATAAAAAAATATTTCATACTCTATACTATATGTTAATGCACAATTGCGCTTAGGCATAGAATATCTTATCTTCCCAGGCAACACTTATTGACAGCCATAATTAATGAGATATAACTGTAGAGCACGCAAAAGTACCCAGCAATGGAAACTGTCTTATAGATATCATCACATACACAGGATATGAAGCGTTCGCTGTGGAAAATTAATGCACATTTTATGATAATGAGATTAAATATGAATATATTTCGTATTACCCACAATATAGTAATCAGCCAAAAGTACATGTACAGTTTAAGATAATTAGACGCAATACATATAATTAAGCCGTGTTTTTTTACTGTCCACGAAAAAGAAAAAAACATTACACGCAAGTACTTAAGCAAACCTTTTACGTTAATTGCAATTTAACACAGCACTCAGTCGAAGGAAAACTGTTAAAAAAGCCTTTGGCTTAAAACTTATTTGTGATATATCGAAGTGCTTTCGACAAATTGAGACATGTATTAGTGCAAACGTTAGCGAAATGACGAAAAGGAAGCGAGAGTAAAAACCGCTGGAATGAGGATTAGAAAATTATCAACAGAGTTTTTTTAAAATTCATTTGCCTTTTGTCTTAAATAAATGAATGAGCAACTAAACTGATGCTCTTTTCATGAGCAATACGATAGGGATGAACTTTTTATAATTTTTCGACACATGGGATGGAAGTGATATAGTGTATGATATAGAAACTGGCATCCAATTGTATTGTTTTAAAATGTGTCACCTTAAAGTAAATCCTTAAATCCCAGTACAGTCATTTTTTAAAATTTCTCTAACCGGCATTTAAATGTTTTATTCAATTCTAGAGTCTATTGAATGAGGCAAGAAATCGAAATTTCTTAATAGAAAACCACGGAATTGTTGAAGCTCTACCTCTCACCGATAAGAAGCCACAAGAGCGTATTTGATATATTTCTCAAATACTTACGCCAGACACTTTTGGGAATTCTACGAATGGCCAATAAAACTCAACAAATTTATTTCATTATTCAAATTTATTGTATCGTCTGCAAAGTAGGCGCCATCACCAAAACGTTCTTAAACTCATATTCCAGGAATGGCTCAAGTTCTTGTCATCCTCTTTTATGTCTTCTAACGACTGAACACGTGCGGATCAAAGTGGTAATTTGAACTCTGACTAGAGAATAAAGTCAGCAGTTACTATATTAGGTAAATACTGCTGATGGTTGAAGGTATTTATTGAATTTTTGGAAATAATTTCACTCACAATGATAGTCTGGTATAAAATCCATGATTCCACAATTGTGTCCGTGTCGAATTTTGTCCAACGTCAAAGCAATATTTTTTATTTACCATGTAAGTCAACAATTTCGAGTGCACGAAATTGTTGTAATCAAAGAAAACAGTCAACATTATGTTGAATATTGTGGTCAATTGAATTTCAACGCTAAAAAGTAATCACATATTAAAGAGTTTGAAGAGATTGGAAAGCATCTGTACAGTTGTTGAACATGTTATTTAGAAAAAGTTAATTTTCTTAACAAAGTCAATAATTTCTCTGCATCAACATGGATTTTTCCCTGGTAGATCTACTATCACAAATTAATGTGTTTTTGTAGTGAATACTGCATTTCATCTTTGGAACATGGTAGTCACGTTGAGACTGCGTTCACAGATTTTTCTAAGGCCTTTGATAAGATATCGCATCATATTCACATCGTATTTTAAATTAAAGTCGATGGGATTCCACTCAACAGTTTTAAAGTGGATAAAATTATATTAGCCAACAGGCAGTGTAAAGTTGTTATTCAAGGGACTGCATCTTTTTCATATATTCAAACTTCAGGTGTGCCACAAGGAAGTATACTTAGGACATTCTTATTCACACTATTTTATTAAAGGCATATCTACTTATCTCTATAAGCCAAAATCTTTGCTTTATGTGGCTGATCTAAAAGTATTTTTAGAACTACATAGACAGTCTTATTAATTGGTGCCTTTTGAATAAGCTTTCATTGAGCACGGATAATTGTGCTCATATTTCTTGTTCGCGCTGCAGAAATCCGATTCATGCAGTATTCAAAATTAGTAATTTTTCTCTGCACAAAGTTTTTGCGTACAATAAAAAGAATTGCACCAGAATTTGCATTTTTATTATTTTTATATATTAGATCTAAGTGGGAATATGCCGCTATCATTTAATGTGCTCATTCCAATATTCATATTGCACGTACTAAATGCGTGCTCTTTCTTCATTTAGATTTGAAGAAACTCTCTAAAAGTACAATTCAAAATACTTATTATTTGTTACGTCTGGTACCATCTTTAACAAAAGCCATATGTTACTCGCACATGCAGATGACATAGACATTATTGCCCGAAAACTGCGAGATGTTACTGCAGCCTTATCAACCATCGAGAAGGAAGCGATGTGAAAATACGTGTGGTGGTAAACAAGGACAAAACAAATTTATTGGTTTCAACGAGCTAAGAGTCTACTCGTTTGGGACGTTGACAACTATAATTGACAATTATAATTTTGAAGTGGTGGAAGAATTCATCTACCCAGATTCCGCTGTAAACAAAACGAATGATGTCAGCATAGAGATAAAGAGAAGAATACTGCTTGCTAACAGCTGTTACTATGGGCTAAGCAAGCGATTCAATGATAAAGCCCTCTCTCAACAGACAAAACTCCGAATGTACCTGACGTTGGTTCCATCTGTCTTGTTATATGGCACAGAATCCTGGGTTATGACGCAAGTGAATGAATTAGTACTGGCAGTTTTCGAGAGCAAAATACTCCGGAAAATATACGAACCCATCATCATTGACGGAGAGTATCGGTGTCGCATAAACAATGAGCTGTATGAGCAAATGCATTCATATACAGCAATTACGTTGTCTTAGTCATGTTGTGCGCATAAACCCAAATACTCCGGCACGGAAAGTTTTCGACAATGAACTCAATGGACAACGCAGAAGAGGGGAGGGAGGGAGTTCGAACGACCAGACTTTTGAAATACTATCGAAACTTGGTGTGACGAACTGGAGGAGTAGCGCAGAAGATCGAAGCGCTTGGAGTTATTTTCTACGGGCGGCATATAATAGACAAGAATGTCTATTCCAGTTGCCACATAAAAGGAAGAAGATAATTGAGAAGAAAACGTCCTTAGGCGTCACTCCGCTTATGGCACCTCCTGTACAAATGAAGCCGGTCATTCTTAGATTTATATCTTTTGTATGGTTGTAGAAAAACTCACTCAATTGTGTTACGCGTTAAGTTTTGCTTAAATAGCGCCAGAAGAAGCAAAGTAGTGCATCGTTATTTCTGGTATCTCGATTACAATTTAGCTGATATTCCAAAATTCAATATCATGCTTATATATAAATTCCAGGCTAAGGTAACCTAATTGAATGATAAAAATCGAACAAGTTGACAAGCCCCTTCTGGTACTTTCTTCACTAATTTATGGAATTTAATCTTTCTACTGTAATGCCTATTTTTTATCAAGTAATGCAATGGTAAAATTTATAAAATTTATATATATTTTTTGCCACCTCCCCTACAAATTACGTAATTAAACCTATATACTAATAGATTCATATTGAACACAATTCGATTAATTTAACGAAAAAGTGGTCCTAACGGTCTATAATTGCTAAGCGAGGCATATTAGAAAGATACAATTTTGCTTGGTGTTTTAAGTCAGATTAGCTTTTGATTAGCTCACCGTTTTGTATCAAAGCAAAAAGATGTTTGGTGAAGGTATATATATATGAAAGTCAGTTCTGCGAATTGAAATATCTGTACTGATTTCAATCACAAACTGCTACTTGTTGCAATAAGTTTGGGGGAAGCTAACATTTTCGAAAGTTTATGTATACACGAATGGTCTTTAAACAATATTTGGCCTGCCGATTTCATCAAAAGTTTAAGTTTACTCGAATGATGCTGATATATTTTTCTGAGATTTCAATTATTACACAAGACTTGTATGAGGTCTGTTAAGTGCTTCACATAGTAACAGTGCGATCTTTTCGACTACACAATAAAGCATGTTTTCTTGGGAAACATTCAAACTTGAAAATTGAATGTTGAAATTATGATTTTAACTTAACCTCCACGGGGTTTCAAATATCTCATGCAGTTTTAAAGCATTTACGGGGTTGTTATGAGACCTAAACTGTATACTCGGAATTGTATAGAAGCTAAGCCATTAGTATCAAAGCTCCCTGAAGGCGTTGATACTGACAGCAACCATAAATGGGTTTCCATATTTTTATGACAATGGCTGTTAGCTTGAACAAGCTACTGGCAACGCTACAAAACAGTAGAGCAAAGAGGGTGGATGGGTTAAATGAGCGTCGACAATATTCGTTGCGTCCCGGTATTTTGGGTAAAAGGTGAAAAACCAAATCGCACCAAATTGAGCATTTACTTGCTCCTTTTATTTACTTCTTTTTTTTTTGTTGGTGTAAAAGCTTAAGGCTTTTGTGCCCTTATATGTGTGTGCGGCTTCTGTGTGTATATTGCAGAGGAAACAAGTGCTCCATAGCTTGTAGGTGGGCTGGGATTTCATATTATCTAATGTGGACTTGTTGTTTGTAACGAAATGCGGGCTCACATTCCACTACACATAAACTCACAAGAACTCTTATATTCACACACACAAGAACTCGGAAACGAATAAAGGAAAACGGAAATTGAATTAAGTGTTATTTTTACACTTTTTGTGATCTCAGCACGAAAAAGCATGTATGTAACATGCGTTTAAGCGCCGTTTTGTGTAAGTGAGATAATGCTTTCATGTAAGCATACTTATATACAAATAGCTGCACATACGGAAACATTTCTGGTTTGATGCCTCCTTAGTATGTTTTTGTTTAGCTGAAAATTCTCCGCTTCGATTCAGTTACAAAGGGAAACATCGGCAAACATGCTGTTGAGTTTCTTTTTTTTTTTTTTTGTTTTATTTTATTTTTTTTTTTTTTTTTTTTTTTTTTTTTGATTTTACATAACATCATATCATATTAAAAACAATTTGCATAAATTAGTTATATATGCGCTGAGATTGCGAGTGAGAGCTTCTCCCTTAGAGTGTGTAGCAATTTCGAATGAATTGGTTGCATTTAAAGCGAAATGAGCAGCTCAACTTTTATTGGGACAGATTATTTTTTATTGGCATTTTCGGACAGACCACAACTGAAACTGCGTGGCTATCGCAGGCGACGCATTTAGGCGACGCTAAAAATTCAATTTACTGCCTAACGTTTTACCAGATGGGACGGATTAAAGCTTTATTGGATCACTGTAGGGGAATCAACTATATTTCTGTCATAAAATAAGAGGGTAAAGTGAGGGGGACGACGGTTCTTTGTGAAAAAAATTGTAACGAAATTATTCTAAGTTTTAACGCCACAAATGTAATCGAAAATTTCTTCCTTAGTTCAATTGCACTACAATCCAAGCAGAAATTATTAACTTGTTAATAAGTTTCTGAAAAATTTATTTCGATTACTTGAGGCGACAGCTTCAACGTAATATAATTCAAGTGATTTATTCTGCAGTAAGAACAGGTTAAATTTCATCACGAATATTTTGTTTGAGTTGCTCAAGCGTTTCTTGTTTGTTTGCATAAACTTTGCTCTTCAGATATCCCAACAAAAAGAAGTCCGGAGCAGTCAAATCAGGCGACCATGGAGGCCAATCAACATCACAATTTCTTGAAGTAACTTGTTGTGGAAAGAGATCTCGCAGTAATTAGATTGTAATCCTGGCAGTATTCGATGTGGCACCGCCTTGTTGGTACCATATGTTAATCAAGCTAAAAGCATGCAGTTGTGGCGTTAAAAAGTTTTCTATCATATCACCATATCGCTCCTCATTGACAGTTACCGTTACGCCGTTTTCAGTTTCAAAGAAGTAGGGTCCAATGATTTCTCTTGACCAAATTGCACACCAGACTGTCGTTTTTAATGGATGCAAAGGTGACTGATGAATAATTTGAGAGTTTTCCATTGCCCAGAACCGACTATTCTGTTTATTCACATATCCATTCAAATGTGAATGTGCCTCGCCACTCCGTATGATTTTTTCATGAAAATCGGGACTGTAATGGGCGAGCTGTAACATCCTATTTGTATATGTACGGCGGAGTAATGGTCTTTTGGAAGAAGCTCTTGCGTAAATGTGCAATGGATGCAAAATTAGAACTTTGTTTTGAAACCGAAACTGAACTGTAAAGTTTCAGTTGATGTCATTACAAAATAAGCTAAATAATAAATAAATTTATTTAATTTAAACTTCTTTTTGTGCTTTAAATAGATGACATCGTATGAATTTTATTCAAAGTTATCTATCCATCACCATGGATTGTGGCGCACAGTGCCATAAATGATGTACCTTTGCTTTCCGGGTTGAACAGGAGCGGCCAAAATCTTTCTTTTTCTCATGCGTGATGCTTGCCTAATCAGCCTTATTTTCTTAACGAAATGACTAATGACATATACCGGGTTAGACATTTTCCGGTTCCGAAAGTATAGTTAAATAAAACACACATAAGTCAATGAATTCGATGAAAGTTTTATTTCATTATAATGACTGAAATTTGCGTTATGTACGAAATACAATGTTATTTAATTGACCGCCTCTGGATAGTTTACGGCAGTGGAACTTTTTGGGGTAACCACCACGACCACTTTTTCGCACATTTCGGACGGTATCTTAGCGATAACTAGACGGAAGTTGGCTTTCAAATGCTCAAATGTTTGGGGATTGTCCGCGTAAACAGACTGTATGGTATAGTCCCACAAAAAAGAAGTCTAACGGTGTCAAATCTTCTGATTTTGGTGGCCAATTGATGTGATATCACGTTATGTGGTAACTTCTTATACAGTAAAGCCAAAATTGGTCATGTTGTGTGACTCGTGGTATATCTTATTGAAATCACATATCATAAAGTTCATAATCTTCAATTGAGATGAAAAAAGTCGATTATCATAAGGCCATATGACTCTGAAGCGACAATCCTTCAGTTCACACAAACACTATTGTGATGGCCCAAATTGCTGAATTAAAGTTTTCTCCACGCACCTTATTCGGACTATTTTCTATTTTCAAATTAAAAAAATGGTTCGGTGGTTTGTCAATAATGAAGTTGTGGAGTCTGCAGTTGATGGCTATTTTAAGAAGTTTGAATGTTCTTGCCATAAACATGTTATCGCAGCTATTGAACACTGTCGGTAAAAGTTGAACCAGCTAAAAGGAAACTATGTTCGAAAATAAAGAAAATTGTTTCCAAATTTTTTGTGACCTCTTTGTTAGGTCGGCTAGTTTTGTCATCGACATCGTAAATTTATATTGATATCTTTGGCAATAACTTCGATTTCGTCTGACATTTCAAACTACACCGAAGTTCGCATCATCACTCCAAAACTCGACGCCTTTTTTCCGCTTTACAACGCAAATCGACTGTGTAAAATTGCTTTAAGTGAAATGTGGGGAAAAAGAGTCGGCTCAATTCTGACAGAAACAAATGCAAATTACCCCAACGCAGTGTAAGCCTCTACAGATACATACATATTTATATACGTATATTTAATGCATATAATGAGTACAGAAATATTAATTATAAAAATTAAATCCATTCACGTTCAGCAGTGTTATAATGTTATAAAAAAAGAGGCAACAGTGAATTATTTTGCTTCATTTCCACAATATTATTCATCTGCCAGTATTCATTCCTATACATTACATTCGAGCGTCCATGTAATGAGATACATATGTTGATATGTGATTACAATTACAAACGTCGTTTATTGTTTCCATTCATATACCGTGCAAATGCAAATTTTAAATTTATTCCTGAAAATTTTTGCCGTTGGACATGAAGGAAGCGTTCGGTGGTGAGTCTTTTCCTTGCCTGTGATCTTCCTTGCTAATTCAGGTCTCTGTAATAAGAATATATTTAATATAATTTCGGTATTTTATGCAAATGTAGAAACATTTTGCCAGTGTTGTCATTATCGTTGCGACATTTTATTCGTTATAATAAGCTCTTCACATAATGTTATTCACAAATTGTGTGATAAACAATTAAGGCACCCAATTTTAATACATTAATTTCAAAATTGCCTTTGATACAGTGATGAGGCAGAATAACTTTAAGACACAAACAAAAAAAAAAAAAAAACAATTACTGTAATACAAAAACAGAAAGGAATACAAAAATATAAAAATACAAAAATAAAATAATACAAGATTCCAAAAATACAAAAAAAAGAAAAAAAAAATACAAAAATACAAAGCACAAAAACAAGAAATGAACAAAAAAAAACAAAAAAACACAATTTTAACATATTTATTTCTAATTTGGTTTAGAAATACTGTGATATGGCAGCATAATTTTAAGACACATAAGCATAATTACTGTAATACAAAAAAAGAAAAGAATACAAAAATATAAAAATACAAAATTGACTTTTTTACAAAAAATGCAAAAATACAAAAATATAAAAATACAAAATTACAAAAATACGAAAATACAAAAATAGAAAAAAACAAAAATAAAAAAAATACTAAAGTACTAAAATACAAAAACACAAAAAAAAATCAAAAATACAAAAACAAAAATACAAAAGTACGAAAATACATAAGTATAAAAATACAAAGATACAAAAATACGAAAATACAAAATACAAACACAAAATACAAAATACAAAATACAAA
The DNA here is from genome assembly GCA_019455685.1 of Philornis downsi. Classification (NCBI taxonomy): domain Eukaryota; kingdom Metazoa; phylum Arthropoda; class Insecta; order Diptera; family Muscidae; genus Philornis; species Philornis downsi. Next base: position 842,053 of record JAHXMU010000022.1, read on the forward strand.
ATACAAAATAAACAGTGCACATAGGTAATGATGTTTATAATCCAGGAACAACTAAAGAAATGTATATGATGAGACGTAGTCTGATGAAGTGGGTACAAGATGATTTTAAAGAACAAACTAGATTAAGATTGATTAACCAACTTTCAGGTACGGCAATACAAATGATGGAAACAAAGATATTGTTATGCAAATGAGATACGAGCGGCATATTTTTGAGAAGCTAATTACATATAGAATAATAAATTTTAGGGAAGCGGTAAATTTATAGCACATAGAAATATGTATAACATACATAACTCTAGGACAACGTACCTAACTCCTTTTTACGAGGATAAAAATTCCGCAATGCACTGTTTGCTCATGAACAAATTTAGCGGCATTGCCAGCTTTTCTTATACTTATTTCCAACACTGAAATCGGTACAACTCATGTTTGATGACATATTCGTAAAGTTGCATGTTTTATTACTGTAGGTAGTATTTCGCTTTCAAGTTTATAAATATATTACCAAATATATTACGACCTTAAAATGTACATTATTCCGACTTCAGTGTTGGAAATGGGTAAAGAAGAGGTTGGTGTTGCCACCTACGAAATTGTTAGTAGTGACAGAATGTAATGCTCTTTGGTGAAAAAATTTATCTTCAAATTCCACGATCATTTTTTGTATATGAAGTTTCAACAAATTACCAGCATTAAGGGGAAAAACCAATAGAAGTACAAAGATATTTCGGCTATAACACGCCAAAATTCAGAAGCGTAATTTTGGCAGCACAATAAACATTTTGAAACCCTAGATATTGTACGTGGGGCCCCAAGTGGGCGTCTAAGTCTGGATTGCCGAGCACCACAATACTTTAGAAACGTCTGCGTGAGACTTCATAAAAAAAGTGAAAACGTTAAGGAATGGCATAATACTTTTTTAAATGCATTCAATGAACATGACTTGGAACTCCTGAGGGATGCTAAAATAGTTCTACAGGTAGCTAAGTCTCCCCTAGTACATCTCTTGCTACGCCAATGCACACCGCAAAATCTAAAGTAATCCATTATTGGCAGAAAACTGTGATATGTTACTACAGCCTTCTCAAACTTTGAGAAAGAATCCACAAAACAGTTCTATTGGTATGCGAGAATAAAACTGATTTATTTTCTCCGGCAAACAAAGATTCCTCTTGTTTAGTATGTTATGTGAACGTTTCAAACCATAACTTTTAAGTGATGGATGAATTTATTTACATATATTGGTTCTGCTATGAGCAAAATTATGAATAGAAAATTATGGAATATAATTGTTTACAATCTGACTTTACAATAGGCTAAGCATGCAATTTTGTGGCAAAGCTTTCTCTCTCCCTCAACGAACAAAAATCCAACTGTTGCAGATATTAGTGTTTCTTGTCTTGCTATATGTTGCAGAATCGTTAATGTGGGTAGAAGCTAACGGATCAGTTGTATATAGAAGTCGTTGATAGAGAAATATTTCGAAAAACATATGGTCTCATTATTGTTGACAAAACATATCAGCGTCGTATAAAATGGATCGTATCAGTGTCCAGCAAAAATGGTTTTCCGTAACGCCAAGGCTTCTTGGAAGGACGAGGATATTGAAATACTCTCAGAGAACCTAAAATGCAGTAAAAAAACGAAGAACTTTTGATTATTGCTATCTGAGTCGTAAAGTTGATGTAAATGAGGATTTTCTACGTGAGTCGTAAAGTTGATGTAAATGACGATTTTGGTCGCCAAGTAAATAAGTTAGAGATGTGAAGGTCAGAAGCTATTACGCAGCTAAATTGTTTTAGAACAAATAGGTAAGATGATTTGGTTTTAATATTTTTCTGAACTCTACTGAACTTCCTACCTTATCCTGTAGATATAAAAGAGACCACTGGTTTAAATCCTAATTTCTGCTTCTGCTATTTTATTAACACACATATTAACTTCTTCTTCCCGAATTATCTTAATTACTTTAAAAGCTCTTTGCATTTTCTTAATTCCATATACAAACCATAATTCTCATCTTGCGGCAATAATGCCAGGTAAGACTGACGTTAATCATTAACTAATTTAATGTGGATCATAAAGGCCACAGACGCTTTATGTCGTTATTACAAATTTACTCACTTTTCAATATTCCTATGCCTGCTGAACGTGCCATAAATATTTGTGTATTTAGCTTTAATCAAATGGTCCACAGCGGTTTGCGGTTCTGTGGTAGCCCAAAGTGGTCATCCTCTATCAATTACCGCCACTCACTAATGCCAGCATAAAGCACTTTTGGGTCATTTAATATTACATTTTATTTGCGGTAAATGAGGAATTACATGATTTTACGATCACTTCTGGTATTTAGGTCAAAGTTCTGCCAAATCATATACAAGAACGGTGTTCAGTTTTCGTTTCGCATAACAGTGAGATATTTGGTGAGTGGAAGATGGCCGGAATGAATGTGTGAGTACTAACTACGTAAACATTATTAAGTTTGGTTGTTTGAGGTTCTATAAATAAGTTTTTGTTCATCCGATGAATTGGACTATTTCAGCTTACATGTTAAATATGTTTGGCATGTGTTAATGGTTATAATAACATTGTAATTTATCCAGTCATTCCTTCGTTCACTTAAATTTACATTATAAAAAGGTAAAGTCACGTTTTACACAAAAGTGTAATTAAGTTTGGTTATTTTTGCTAAAATTGACATAAAAGGGATACGAGAGGATTGACAGTACGGAAAGTCAGTATGAAGCATGAGAAAAATATTTCGCAAAGAATTTCTTACAAAGACAGGGCAAAGTACCAGTGAATTTCTCAATGGAAAATTACCAAAATATATGCAGTTGCTTAACGAGCAGAATATGAGCGTTAAATGAAATAAGCAATGTTTCGAAATTTCCTATTGATTCTTAAGAGTGTTATAACTGGTGTCCTATTAAAAAATATGCAAACTTTAAAAACACTCCACTATCACTACTTCAAGTATGCAGCTCAGAATTATTTCCCAAAAAAAATTAAAAATTTTCAGTAACGACAAAACCAGTTAGCAAATAGATGGGGCCTTTCTTTCATAGACAAACGAAAAATTACGCAAAATCTCAGCCTCCCATCGAAGGGGCAACAGAAAATGGAAATATAGATTATCAACGATCAGTGGTCCCGAAATTAGTCGATATAACGTATAGAAGGTGCCTGTGGTTTGAACAAAATTATTTTGGTGAAGAGTGGCAACATTATAAAATATTTCTTTTAAGTTTCAATATGCCACGTTGTTCAGTACATTTATATGAGCCATCAAAATAAACGATCTCATTGAATTTGTAATCATGGAAAAAATTGGTTACCTATACGTAATTCAATATCTCCATTTGAATGATCTCAGTTCAACCAATATTAAAGCCGAGTTAGGGTTTAAAGTTTAGAGTTAGAGTTGAAACGAGGCCGTACCAGCTGCAAAGACGAACACCTTAATGGCCTTATTCGACCAAATGAGGTGTTCACGCCAGATTCAGTTAAGAAAATCCACAAAATGGTATTGCATGATCGTCGATTAAAGATGCGTGAGCTAGCTGAAATGATAGGTATTTCAAAAAGTGATATACATCGTATATTGATCGAAGATTTGAAGATATGAAAGCTTTGCGGAAGATGGATGCCGCGCTTGCTTTCAAGAGAGCAAAAACAGTGTCATTCGGATGCTTCAGTAGAGTGTTTGGCGATGTTTCCCCGTAATAAAGCCGAATTTTTAGGTCGATTTATAATTAAGGTGAAGACATGGGCCCACCACATCACACCTGAGACGAAGGAAGGCGAAGACGGTTCCATCCATGCCTTTTTTTTTTCTTTTTTGGAAATGCGCCATTAGATTTTTATTATTGATTATCTTTAGAAAGGAAAAACTATCAACGACGAATATTATGCTCATTTATTGCAGCATTTAGGTGATGAAATGATACAAAAAGGCCGCATTTAGCAAAAAGAAAGTAATTTTTTATCAAGACAATGCTGCTCCAATTCAAATATCCACTATTGCGATGACCAACATTAACGAATTCAAGTTAGAATTGCTTCTTTAGATGCCTTCGCCAGATTTAGCTCTCTCGGACTATTTTCTATTTCAAAACTTGAGAAAATATTTTGGTGGTAAAAGAAAAGAAAAGGTGGCTATCTGAGGTTGATGGCTATTTTAAGGAGTTTAACGGTTTTTACCATAAACAAGGTATAGGAGCTATTGAATATCGCTGGAAAGGTTGTAACGAGCTAAGTGGAGAATGTGTTGAAAAATAAAGAAACTTTTTTGTCCCTTCTTCGGTAGGTCGGCTAGTTTTTTGGCCGCCCTCGCATATATGAATCTTTAAAACTTCGTAAAACTGTGTACAGCTTAATAATTTGGCAGATCGTAGTCGTGGTTGTAAATGGGCTACATCGACCCTCGCTTTTAGATGCCTCTTATACAAATTTTTCGATTTTTATCCTGTAACTCCTCATTCCTAGACTACAGCGAATTTAATTTTTGTACATTGTTCTACTTCTTGATGAAATCTGAACACATCAGTCTTTTCAGTTACATTCCAATCAACTCGCTTTAACATAAAAGTTTATAGATTCACATTTTCCTTCTAATAGCGTCTTACCATGAAAATAGGCCCCATTTTCACTACCTATTCGTAATTTCTATAAAGTCGTTAGGATTTCCAAAATTCATTGGTATCTTTGTAATTCCTAATACGTAGCTGACAGAAAGCTAGATTTTTGTTTTCACAAATTTTAATGCTATTTTAAAATATCGACCAACTGATCGTGTTCTTCTGGTATCTCGCATAAAAATATTGTTTGTAACTCATATAGTATTAACTGGGTATCCTTCTTCCAACTAGTTGCATTGAATTTAACAAAATTAGGCACACATCAAGCATTTAACACACTTATCTGAAAATGAAAATGGTTTGCAGTACTTTGCCCCTTCTCATAGCTTCCGGAGAAATTACCTAATATTCTTGAATTTATACCTTCAAGCTACTCCAAATTCAGATACATATAATACACTTCAGCTGTTTGTAAAGGTGGTATCTAGGAATGGAAATGGACAGCACTGTCTTCTCTAAATCGTAAGAAGAAAACCGCAGTTAACTGAATTTTGGTTCTTTAGTTTGCTCTGTAATTTTCAGTAAAAATGCTTAATTTCCAAAGCATTTGTTATATGTTTAGTTAAATTCGTATATACTAAACTTAGCTAAAGATATTAACTTTAAGGAAGTGGAAAAATAACACAAAATACAACTGATATGCAGCGAGGTTCATGTTTAGCAGGATAATGAAGTAAAGTGTAAAGAAACCTTACTTGGCTACAAAATTCCCACTCAGATGCTGGTGATTTAAGGAGAAAATAAACACGTGTTTCTTTCTCACCCAGTTTTACTCAAGCTCTTGTCTCCGGAGATATGTAAGCATATCATTACACATACTCACAGTGTACAACAAGTACTTTTTACATATACATCCACTTCCACCAAACAAGGATGTAGAAATAAACATCATTACTTAGTTTCCGCTTCTTCCTTAGCATGGTTGGTTCATCGTTACCAACATAGTGAATGAGCATTGCATAGACAATCATTTGGTTTACTAACAATGTGTATAAGCGCGTGTTGTCAGAAGTAGATGGTTTTATTGCTGGCATGATATGGTTAATTATCGACAAAAACAACATCCTCATGATCACATAAAGAGCGACGAAACAATATCTTCAAAGAATAGTGCAGTCTCTGACGAGATGTTAGCAAAGTTCATAAATGGTTAATTACTACCATATCCCTTTGATGATTTTCGTTCGCCGTTTTTTTTTTTTTTTTTTTTTTTTTTTGTTCTTGTAAAGTTTACGGTATTGTTACAGGTATGGTCGGCCAGAAGTTCGGTTTGATCGAAAACATAAAAATTGTAACAGATATAGATTTTCTAAAGAGACTCATATTGTACACAATAATATAGAATTCATTCAAAATATTTATAGAAATAGAAAGTACACTTTGTAGCTACATATCTAACGTACCTGCAAAGGAATTACAGTCACATCATGCAAAAGAACTGCAAATCTAAGGAAATCATGTTGATACTAAATTATTTGTACGACAAATTATTATATTTATTACTCATTATAGTAATTATTTTATAAAATTATTATTATAGTACTCAAAAACTACAAAAATAATCCCCACTCCTCATATTCGCAAACGAACTCAGCAATAATTGGAGGGAGATTCGTTCGCCTCAGAATTGGATTCTAACATTTCAAAATTCAAAACATCGAATAGCATTGACAATCATCTCTAGAACAATAACATCTGACACAATATTTTTCCAATATTACAAAATTTTGTAAGTTCGATCGGGTCACACTATATGTAGATGGCGTCAGGAAGAAAAAACTTCATACTCAGAAAACCATTCTGAGAGCTTCATGATTGTTTGATCTAGGGTTGTTTGAGCGAGCGAAAGTTTTACAGCTTTTATTTTCGATTATTGCAAGTTTGACGTCTGAAAATGTGGACAATATTTAGGATTTTGGTAATTTTGATGCCTAAGATGCATTACGGTCTGGAAAACCTCTTGTCGAGAAAAATCCTTGTATCTCTTGAATGGGGTATAGGAGAGCTTCTTACATTCAGTGTGCTTACAGGCATTCTTCTTTTACACTCGCTCAACGAGACAGAAACAGTTCCTAGACTTGTCGATTATTCGACCATTCCAAACGATTGTGAGACACATCAATGTCCTCCTTATTTCGACCTGCACTGTCAACAATAGGATCATGTGAATGCAGCAATCGCTCAGAAGCGGGTGGAATTGAATTCCATAAGGCCAAGTCCAGAGTATACACGTCGATAGTGAGTCGCCAGAATTTCTTGTAGTCCAGAGAAGATCTTATGTAGGGTGATTTTTTAATCGTAGTTTTTTTTAAATCGAATAAAAAAAAAAAAAAAAAATTTACTTCAAATATTAAAATTTTTATTGAAGTCGATAAATTGGTCTTTGCCATTTAACTTTTCAAGATAATATCATGTAAATGTTGTCCGCGACTCCGTCTCAAAATATCTATTTGGAAGGTCCAATTTTTCGTCACTTTTTCGAGCATTTCGGCCTGCATTTCACGAATAACGCGTGTTATGTTATCTTGCAAGGCTTCAATAGTGTTCGGCTTGTCCACATAGACTAACGACTTGACATAACCTCACAAGAAATAATCAAGAGGCGTTAAATCGCAAGATCTTGGGGGCCAACTCACAGGGCCAAATCGAGAGATAAGCTGCTCACCCTCAACATATCCATTGTTTCACGAGCAGTGTGGGATGTTGCGCCGTCCTGATGAAACCACATGTCAACCAAGTTTTTGCCAATTGGGGCAAAAAAAAAATTACTTGTGGTTGAGTAACACATGCCTAATCGCTAAAGACGGCGACCAATTGACTGTTCACGATCATTATTAATACTGGTCGCTACGGCTGCAATATTTTCTTCGTTACGCACTCTACGCATGCGAGTTGATGGTTTTATGTCCAACAAAGTAAATTTGGTGCGAAATTTAGAGATAACAGCACGAATTGCTGATTCAGCAGGTCGATTATGACGACTATAATATGGACGTATCAAACGATGTACATTTGTCTTAGAGCACGAATTTTGATAATAAATTTCAACGATTTGCAATTGTTGCTCGTTTGTTAGTTTTTTCATGATGAAACGGCAGAGTGTACTGTACACTTTTCACTATAACAGATGACGTTTGGACGCCATTACTAACTAGTGCTGCCAATCTGGAGGTGATTATCGTCTCCACCTGTCTATGGCAAATGATTTTGCTGGTGGAAAATTCACCCCAAGAGAAGGTTGTGAAAATCAGTACGACCTAAAATTGACTTATCACTGACGCCAAAACTTTTATCATACCCTAACCTAACATTACAATGACGGGGGTCGTTGTAACTAAATAGTGATAAACGTTTTTATATTGCCTACACAGACACACACACACACACACACACATACTGTCTGTGTTTTGTAAATAATAAGATTTACAGCACAGTAATAAAATGTGGATGACATTATGATTATTGTCATTGTTTTTATTATCATTCAAAATGCAGACAAGTCAAAGTTCAATTCTTCGAAAACTTAATACTCGTGTACCATATGAGCACCGGTTACGTATGAGTGACGGTTACGTATGAGTGACGTGTAAATTAAAAATGCTTATACGCCTGGAATAAAATTCTTGGTAAATAGAATTTATTACGATATCATTTACAACTTTATAATTAATGCATACTATGACGGATGCTAAATTTAGCTGTAAATGATAAGACAGTTTTAATGTTTTAATGTGGGAGAGAGACTTTTACAATCTGAATAAAAGCAGGAGAGAAAGTAGAAGTTGACACGGGACCCTGTTGGAAATTTATAAAGTAGGTTGTGGACTGTGGTTTACGATTGATGAATTACTGATGAATGTTTTGGTGCCTTTAATTTCACAAGAGATTTGCAAAACTATTTGTTTGTAGGTTTAGAAATAAAATAAATTAATTTCAATTCAAGGTAAGTAAATTTGGGAAGCTGTGATGCTTACAGCTTTAGCTGGGCAGAGTAAGAATTTTTTGGTTTCATTTTTATGATGGATTTGGCTACATAGAACCCTGGTGAAAAATAGAATGAGGCTGCAACCAATGTGATTCAATAGTTTGCAATAATTTTGAATCAGTGATTTGTTAAGCCAGTACAGAAATTTCACTCAGGTTAACTGACAGACGCACATTGAGCATAAACAGTAAAAACGAAAAATTGCCCACACCATTCCTTAACGGTTCAGGTAATTTTGATGAAATTTCACGCAGATATATTTGAAGTCTTCAGGAACTTAAATTTGGAAAATCTGCATTCCATATATAACCAGAGCTGCGCTATGGAGGTAAAGTTATGGTGCACTGGAATTGACAAATGTTTATATATATTTGCTGAGCTGTCAAGCCATGCACGTATTTGATCAGGTTACAATTTTTACTTCACCACTTAGCCTTAGACTGTGAAAAGGTGCTTCTGTATGCCAATTATCTCCTATAGCTTGGGAGGTGCGCAATTTATACCATAGTCTTCTAGACATTTCTCCCCCAAACTCGTCTTTTTTGCCAATTGTAAAGTAATTAGTAATCCGAGACTTATTTCGGAAAATATTTTTTCGAAAAGTAAAAAATTTAACGTAAACTCTATTATTACTTCAGTGACATCGAATGAAGTCTATCCGGCTGAAGTCTCAATTCAATATTTATAAAAAGGACATCGTTTTTTGCTATGATTTTGAGAAAAATGGCATTACTCCTTTACCTATTGCAAAAGATTTTGTTCCGAAAAATAACAAAATTCTGTAATTTCTAACATATAGGCTGCAGAAGCCTGAATTATTATCGAATCGATCTGTTCAGGGAAATCTTAGTGAGATTTAAGCCATTCAAGTGGCTAACCACTCTCCTTCTGGTAACACCCACACAAATTACTGGTTCAAGCCATATGTTCTTAGGTCCTCATCTTCTGTGCAGTTACTCAAAGTTCGTTCAAATTGGGTAGCGATATTCCAAAATGAAGACTTTTTCCCTGCACCTCCTTATCTGTAAATTTCCAATTTATAATATCTATAAAAGTTGAGAAAAACGAGCAACTGGAGCCTCTGATATAAACAACCGATATAATACACATATTTTTAGCTTAGTGCATTTCAAGCAGTTGCATTTAATTCATACGTTATATGAGTTAAGGATTCACGACCACATGCTCGTACTTTTAGAAAAATAAGTATAATATAATAAGGATAAGTAGCTAAGCAGATAAACATAGATAAAGCAAATGAATAACAGCTAGAACCATAACAAATATAAAACCATAAAACCCTAGATTAAGGATTTATGTAAACTGAAAACAAGACAAACATGATCTAAAATATTGTAAACAACAAACAACCAAAACATTCAGATAGTGCTGACCCATAACAACACACAAAGAAATATTATCCAAGGCAACATTAATATTAAGATACAAACAGAGTATTAACGCAAACAACTAGACTAAGATAAGAATACGTAAACATCCAGACTAAGGAACAATTTGTAAATGTGTTTTTGAAAATATGTTTATCAATAAAACACGAACGTGTTTACTTTAAATATGTTTGTCCAAGAAAACAGCTAAGTGTGAAAATTTAGTATTTAAGAACAGAAATATAAAATTGTGTTTAAGTGCTCACACTCAGGAATAATCAATATTATAATTTTCTCTTCATTAATTTGAAAATCAAATCATTAATTTACGCCTTTGATAAATTTAGCTTTGAGAATGAAAATGGACTGCAATACCATTCCCAAACTAACTGACCCAGTATTAATAAGAATAATAATAAGGATATGAATAAAAGTAGTGGTAATAATAACATTAGTAATTTAATTTCCTCCCTTGGCATGCATCAGTAGTTTAAATTCTTCTATTAATACGAAAAACGACGGGCTTGTTTTTTGTAACACTTTTATAAGTTACTCAATCAACGCACATGCACCTGGAATCAAATCTTTCATTTAGTTGACCTAAATGCATTACTGTGTATTAACTCAGAACAGAGATTTACCGCACTCTTTCTGGCTCTCCGCACACTTTCGTGCCATTGCAAACGGACAGTAAGTCAGTCCAACTGATTGAAATTTCTATACCGTTTCTAATATCTTTACAATACACAGGGTGTCCGTCGGGAAGGTATACTACTTTGTTTGTTTATAATTTTTGATTAAATGAAAGAGAATGGATTTTATATTGATAAATGTTTTATTTAATGTTGGCAAATGTTTGTGTCTGTTAGCCGCACAAACACGAGAACTTTTGAGCACATTTTTCATTACGTTCTCACACATTTCAAGCGGTATTTCATTAATCTTATCACGAATATTCTGCTTGAGTTGCTCTCAGATATCCACAAAAAGAAGGCCGGAGCAGTCAAATCAGGCTACCGTGGAGGCCAATCAACATCATCATTTCTCGAAATAACTTGTTGTGGAAAGAGGTTTCGCAGTAATTCCATTGTATTCCTGACTGTATGCGATGTGGCACCGTCTTGTTGATACCACATATTAATCAAGCCTAAAGCATGCAGTTGTGGTGTTAAAAGGTTTTCAATCGTATTACGATATCGCTCGATAGTTACCGTAACGTCGTTTTCAGTTTCAAAGAAGTAGGGTCCAATGATTTCTCTTGACCAAATTGCACACCAGACTGTCACTTTTAATGGATGCAAAGGTGACTGATAAATAATTTGAGGGGTTTTCATTGCCCAGAACCGACTATTCTGTTTACTCACCTATCCATTCAAATGAAAATATTCCTCGTCACTCATTATTAAATTTTAACGAAAATCGGGGTTGTCATGGGCGAGCTGTAACATCCTATTGGCATATGTACGGCGGCGTAAATGTTCTCGTGGAAAAAGCTCTTGTGCCAACTGAATCTTAAATGGAAACAAATGCAAATCCTTGTGCAAAATTGTGGCCAAAGTTGTTCCTTGAAGACCAAGCATCTGAGCACGGCGTCAAATTGAGGTTGATGGTGATAGTCGTTTGAACATTTTCTTGAGCAGCAGTAATATTTTCAGCCGATCTTTCTGTACGTTGTGGTCCATGCTTGGCCCTATCTGCTACAGACCCTCTTTCGTTGTAGTCATTCACTACACGATAAATAGTGCGTCTTGTTGGCACTTTGTTTCTCCCGAAAATTTCACGAAACTTTCTCATTGTCACAGTAACCGATAATTGATTTTAATAAAATATTTTAAGGATTAAAACACGTTGATTTATCGAATATATTTCCATAATAAATTTGCCACGTCTCTACTCCACAACTGTGAAATATGAACTGTCAAGACTAATGTTTATCAAAATGGCGGCAAAACAAAATAGTATACCTTTCCAACGCACACTCTGTATTTGTAAATTAAAAACCATATACGGGATGGTAAGCTAAATATTAAAGATAAAGCGATGTATTTTGTATGAGCAGAAGCTAGAAGGAGAATTAGGCATTACCACTTATTTAAGGATAACTTCCGAAATTCATTTTCTTTCTTGTAACTTCTATTGCGTAAGTTACTGCACCTTAATTTTTGTTGTTATGCGTTTTTGTACATTCTGTTGTGAATATATAATAATTACATAGAAATGCCAAGTTTCCTTGGCTGAGATAAATTTTCCGAAGTCATTAGAAAAAAGTGATTGTATGGCGAAACGTGCTGAGTAAGTTTAGGTGTCTGCAAAGCCACATTTTATGAATAGATCCCTTAGTAAAACGTATAAAATCCTCATACGTATTTGCTTTAAACACTTCTAAATACTTTAAATGTTATTCTTTTTTAGATGGATCATTATATGTAGAATTCAGTGAAGCACTCAAATATTGCTCCACATAAAAATTGATACTCGTAGCACATTGTATGGTATTCAAGTCTGCCTTTGCCATAAATCTCCATTCAGTGTTGTAGGTATGTAACCTATTCCCTGTTCAAAATCATGCATATATTTTGATATTCTCCTATTTGCAAATGTATGCAGATAGCGCTTACTGCGCACTTATCATGCACACTCATACGGGTCTCATGTACTACATATGCAAATACATGAATATCATATGGACGTGCACGTTTGTATTATGCAAGAGTAAACATACTGTGTGAATGTTAATTCGTACATCAGTACGCATATAAAATCGAGTATGTTTCTATGAATCTAAGGACAGACTGTGAGAATTCCCAGTGTGTCTTTGGAGTTTGCTATTAAAAATGCATGATATATTTGCAACTGACAATCATAATGATAATACGGATATTTATCTCTGCTTCGAGCATATAGTCGTCCCTGGGCGCAATAAGCAAATTTACCCAAAGGAATTGAACAGAAAACATGTTGAAAAAAATAGGACTGTAATCGGTTTTGAAACAGGTTAGTGTAATAACTTTAAGTTTAAAATGCTGCTATTAAAATTTTAAATTACAACAGCATAGTTCAAAGAAATTCAAATCTAGATTTATTTAGCCAGTGATAAGATGCATTTTCATTTTATTTCATTACATTTCATTTCATTTGTCTAGGTCTATGGACATATAAATCCTTAGAGACTAAGAATTGACATAACACATTTCACTAAAGTTATGTAAATATGTAAATTATTTTACTTTAAATATCTAAAAAGGATCAATCTGAAGTTATTTCTAGACATACAAAACTATAGGTGTTGATTTGGATATTAATTTCTTGCAATCCCATTTAGGTTAGTGAATTCAATAAATTTGCGATTCAAAGCACTCTGCTTGGCATAATTTGTGAATTAAATATATAATTATATCTGAGTGATCTCAGAGGAATATAGAACGTTATCAGCGACAATAATTCAGAAAAATCAATTATACCAGCTATTACATCAAATACAAACAACAAAAACAAATAAAACCGGCGACATTGCAATTGCTGTAATCCCAATAACCACCATCTGGAAATATAAGGAAGCACAAAATCACCAAAGTTAAGTTATACCAAATTTCAGAAAGAACCGCTGAATTCTTTCTATGCGTGATATATTAACTTGGTAAAGGGGGCTCCAAACCATAGAGGCATATTCCAACTTTGACCCTACATAGGAAGTATACACTATGTTTATGACACCACCAGCATAAAAAAATATTCACGCCTCTCACAAACAAACTAAACATGCTATATGGATAAAACCGCCAACATATCTTCGAAACGAGTCCACCAACATAAAAAATAACAATAATAATGATAATCGAAAGTCGAATGCACCCATAGCCCGCGAAATTTGAAAATTCACCTTTTTTTTCCAACACACCTCGTACATGGTTTAAGTTAGGAAATTTGTGTGGAAGCTTTCAGGGGGAGAGTAATTTAAATACCTCCAGTCTAAGAAGTAGAGCTTATAGGAGTACAGTTTTTAAATCAGTCTATAGGCGTGGCAATGCCACCCATTTTCATTTTCAGAACTTAGTTCACCAAAGACGCGATGTTTTATAAATTTAGTCGAATTCAGTGCTACTGCTTGAAGCTATAAAGCCAAGAATATATGGCTTTAATCAATCATTTCTATGGCAGGTACCGGGAGGGTTATTTATTTATATTACTTTAGCGATACTTCTAGAGCTTTACCAGGCATTATAACATAATACAATAAATAAAAATGTTGGTTGGTGCTGTTTTCCAATCAAAAATTATAGGAAACAATAAAATTTCGAGATATCGGTCAATTTGTATAGGTGGAACGAGAGTAGGCTCGACGATGTGGTAAATTTTCATTCGAGACTGAAGTACTTAGTAAAATATACATTTTACTAAGAAAGACAAAATTTTAAGTTGCTGAAGTCTTCGATCTAGGTTAGGGAAGGAAAAGATCCAAATTTAGAACATCTTTCAATTGGCATAGGAGACACTGGAAGACCTCGATATACAACTTCAGTAAAGATAGACAAAGATCTAGGCGAGCCTTTTTATACCAAACTAGGAGTTAGGCAGGGCGACAGTCTATCGTGCGGCCTCTTTAACATACTGTTGGAAATGAGAAAACTTGCAGTTAACAGGACTGGTACCAACTTCAATAAAAGCTTATGTCACTCGCATATGCAGATGACACAGACATTATTGGGTGAAAACTGCGAGATGTTACTGCAGCTGTCTCAATTATCGATAAGGGAGCAGCGAAAATGATTCTGGTGGTAAACGAGGACAAAACAAAGTTATTGGTTTCAACGAACAAAGAGTCTAATCGTTTGGAACGCTGTGTGAACGTTGACGGCTATTATTTTAAAATGGTGAAAGAACTCATCTACCTCGTTTCCACTGTAAACAAAACGATGTCAAAAAAATGATGAACAGTATTGCTTGCTAACAGATGTTCAATGGGCTATGCAAGCGTTTCAATGATAAAGTCATCTCTCGGCACAAAAAATACGACTGTACCAGACGTCAGTTCTACCTGTCTTGTTATATGGCGCAGAATCCCGTGTTATAACGCAAGCGGATGAATCAGTCCTGCCAGTTTTGGAGAGGAAAATACTCCGGATCCATCACCGTTAACGGAGAGTATCGGCGTCGCTGTATGAGCTATATGCCGACATCGAGGTGGTCAAACGCATTAAAATACAGCGATTGCGTTGGCTCGATGGACGGCACAGGAGTGGGCGACCTAAACTTCGTTGGAAGCATCAGGATTTTGAAATACTATCGAAACTTGGTGTGACGAATTGGTGGAGAAGAAGATCGAATAGCTTGAAAATATTTTCTAGGGGCGGCGTATAATAGATAAGGATGTCTATTCTAGTCGCCTCCTAAGAAAAAAAAGGTATGACTTCACATCTTCACATGAAAGTATAAAAATCGATTTGAATTAATTAACTTAAAATTATTTATACACTTGAAACGAAGCAAAGAATTTTCTCTTTAAGTGTCAACTGACCTCTCTTTCTCCGATATCTGAAAATTTTTTGTTTTGCCACAATGCAAAATATAATACAAAGTATAAACGGAAACAAAAACATTACAGAGAAGGTGCAGCTGTCTTACAAACAAGTGTTCTTAACAAAAATGCATCTTCATTCCCTTGAATTTCGCTGAGTGTACACATAAATATGCAACATGTAAAATATGTGTTTATTCGTTAATTGTGTGTGAAGAAAGCCATCATAGTAGCAGGCGGTAGCTATAAGTCGTAGGCAGTTCAGTTAAATCCAGGTGCTGTCAACGACTGTGAGTTCAGTTGCTGTTTACCGTCTGAACAAGACAATTTCTGTTCATTTTAAAATTGTACTTATGTCGAAAATTTAATTTTGAATAAAATTCGTAAATTTGTATTGTTAAGAAAAACCAATTGATATCCTGTAAAAGCCTCACTACTTCGAAAATGCCATTAATGATAAAAATCACTGCACATAAAACTTTTCAGTTCCCCCCAACTATTCTTGGTTGTATTGTAATTTTGTATATGTAAATTGAAAAACACTATCGCATGACATGTGTTCATTTTTATACGAGATTTTTTTTAATGATGTCTATTTTATGAATATATGATCACTTAACTTTTAGCATACGAGTTTATGAAAAACTTAAATTTTGTTTAAATATTTAATAGACACTTACAAAATTCCTCAGTTCAAAGGAGTGTCGAAATATTACAGTTGAGAAACGGCATCTTAAGATGTCAAAATGTCAAGACAAAAGCAATTGTACATAGTAATTAATTTGCTAAATACAAGACATAATCGGAGAGCTACAATTAACTCAGAGTCAAGAAATTAAAAATAAAAAACATTCTAAAGGGTTAGTACAGCTTAAGAGCACATTATTGTAGTAACCCAGCAAACAATTTTCATACAAATCGCCATAATAATGACCACAACTACTGATACAATAGTTGTTCCTAATTGACTGAAACAGCTATGATTTAAACATTGACTGGTCATAGGTGGTAATTTGAAAACCATTCAGTATTATTATGCGGTATTTAGGAGCACTTCTGCTGGAAATATAGAATCGAAACATGTTGCTACCTTATCAAATAGATGAAATAAAAGAAAAGAAATGCTAATTTTAATTGATAGTTTGTTTGCAAGTAATGTTAAAATTAATTTATGATTACCAAAAGGGACAATTATTTGAAGCTGAATAGTTTTATAAACATAGTATAAACATGATTTATGTCTTCACTTCAAGTCTAAAAACAAGAAAATCTTCATAATATATCAAATTAAATTATTTATACTCGTACTCGAACAACAGATTTGCATTATTCCAATTCAAATTAGCCAACATGGTCCTAAACCATTTAAAGTTTGCACTGCCAATAAAATGTTGTTGAAGTTTTTGCATTTAATGTGATGATGACTACTAAAAATTATGTGTATCACTGGCAACGGTGCTCTGCAAACCAATTACGGTATAGTTCCAAATGAGTTCCTCATAAATTAATTATTTTATTTTTTACTTCTCATATTTATCCAAAATTTAACCCGTTAAAATATGCTTCACTATGGATTAACATCCACTTCACTAATTACAATTCCAATAAACTTACATAAACTAAATTACAAGAAACTTAAAGTTTTTGCTATTGTCACATGAGCCCTTGATTTTGATAGTGGTATAAGTCAAAAATTTAAAAACTTTGTGTTTGTCAGTTATTTCATATCAAATCCTAATAAAATAACATAATCTGAAGAGTTTAGCAGTATGCCATGAAAATTAACTCAATGAACTGGGTTTATTTTTTGGTTGGTAAACAAAAAACAGTTACTGTTTGTTTTGATAGGTGGTATAAGTCAGCCTATCATGTCTTCAGATAGCGGCTCAGGTATGATCATGTAATCCTTTTAATGTAAAAACGTACTATTTGTAGTTAATTGTAGACATTATACGGCAAAGAAATATAAGTAATGATCCCAAGAAATGGGATAACATCGTCTTCAGATGAATCAGTTCATACTTTAAAAGTGAATTCGGAACCCCTATAAATGGAAGAGGCCAACATGAAGTCAAGAAAGAGGACACGAAATCCACGTAGTTATGGACAAAATATAAGAAAAATTAAGAGAAATAGTGGAGAGGAATGTGAAACAAAAGAGTCTAAGCATGTGAGTGGTAAACTTTTCGAAAACAAAGATTGCCTTTGTTCCAAAAAATGCATAAATGGAATCGGGTATGAAGACATGAAAGCTAATTTTGTTTCTTTTTGGAAATTAGCAAATTTCGAAAAACGGAAGTCGTTTCTGTATGGGTTGGTTCGAAAACAATCAATAAAACAAAGACGGCCCAGAAATTACGAAGGATATGTGAGAAAATGTAGTTTTAATTTTCATCTATATGTACGGAATTCAGAAGTTTCTGTTTGCAAAACTTTCTTTTTGGATACTTTCAAAATAGCTAACGGAAGATCAAGCCGTGTCTTAAATAGTAATACTAGAAATACTAATACTAATATCTAGAAAAACAGATGAAGAAAAAATTAAAGTGGTACGAGAATATATTCTGAGTTTTCCAGTATGTGAGAGCCATTATAGGAGATCACATCACACTTCAGGTCGAAAGTATATAAGTGCTGACTTAGATATTCGAAAAATGTATGAGCTGTATGTAAAAAAATAAAAATGTGATGAAAATAGTACATCACGTGTGAAGGAGTAGACTTACAGGAAAATATCCAATACGGAGTTCAACTTAAATTCTCTTACTCCTCGTTAAGACACGTGCCAAAAGTGTAATTCACTAAAACAAAAAATAGAAGCATTCAGCAATGAAGATGAGAAGTTGCATCTTATGGAAATTCATGATTCACATTTTAACAGTGCCGAACAGGCTAGAAAAAGTTTAACAGATGACATACAAAAAGCAAAAGATAACCCGAGTGAATATTACGGATTCACTCCCTAAATCTAATATATAATTTAGTTGGTTACAATGAAATGAGTTTCAATAAAATGTTAATAATTAATAAAAATGTTTTCTTGATGGTATAAGTCATTTATAAAGTCATGCAGTTAATTTTGAAAGTGGTATAAGTCATTTCAATTTTTCAAAACAACATTTCCTCTTAAAAATGGTTATAAATTTCACAATCATAATAAATACTTGTTTGTTGACACTAGTTCACTGTCGAAAAATCATATTCCATAATACAAAACTATTTTTTTTAGTCCTTTAAAATGCAAAACTCAAAATATCTCGAAACGAGGAAAATGTAACTTATACCACTTTCAACATCAAGGGCTCATATCCCATAAAATTTCTCATCATTCATAGCCAACAAAGTTACCTCATTTTCCAAACATATCTATATGCCTCCCTTCCGGAGTTAGGTAAGAATTTAAGAAGACATTTTGGGGAATCCTTACCACGAAGCAGTATTCTTTTAGGGATTCAATGACAGTATATAATATGAAACAATAACCAAGCCTATTGATGTGTTTAATCGGCCACGCTTTGTTATTACACTGCTTTTCTAAAAGACAACAGCCAGAAGTATATTTTCTCGAAAGGGATACAGCAGAACTCCGAAACTCACACTTATTTACCTATATTTAAAGCCTTCTTTGTAGCTTTAAGTGGTTCGATATAGTATTTGAAAAATTGTGTATGCGACTTGTTAGCCAACTAGTCAACTGGGAAATCTGCAAAATGGGAAAGTAGAAAATATTTAAGATGAATATTAATTTTGATTGTTTTTAGGGGTTGATTTATGCAGCACTGTGGCTGGTTGAGACCTGTGGGGATGTCAAGTAAGACTGTTGTCGTTTGTTAGCCAGCATAGCAATTTTATATTTTAAATTTATACAGTACTTTGTTTTATCTCTCTCCCATTCATTATATATATATATATATAAATATATATATACATATATATATATACATATTGAAGGCATCTACACCTTACACAAAGGAGACATACATATATACTGCAGTCATAAACAAAACGAAATAAGATTATATAAGTGTGAAACTATGAGTGAAACCTTAATTTATATTATCATTCCCGCATTTATTCATTTAGTATGTAATATAACAGGGAACATGGGCATATATTAATAATATATAAATAAATTTCAATTAAATGTTTTTTTCACTGACAGCCAAACTGCATATATCATCCAATACAGCTTTCTTCTACAACATTTACAAATGTTTACCCAGAGCCACATCATCACTAGGTGTTAAACTGTTTGTACGCTCATTTTGCAGTCTCTTAACTTATGCACTATAAATAACAAAATGCCATTTAGTGGCGTAGAGTTCATTAATATAGGAGCATCAATCACCACACCCACTGGTGTCCACACTAATGAATTGCGAATTTAAATCCATCATATGCTCGGGTACACAGCGGCAATAACACTGGGTATGTTCGTCACATTTTGATTTCGATGTAATGTAAAGGCTTTATGATAAATTCTCCAAATTGGTTCGTAATATTCACATTTGTGGGGTGAACTTATTTGATTAGTTGCTACTATTTCAAGGTATATAGGTAGTATAGGGTTATCTATTCAATGGTTTCAAAACCGGCTCGGAGAACTCAGAAGAGATTGTGAAAAAAGTGTCTGTTTGGTGCGCATTAAGGTCTGGAGGTGTCATTCTGCGGTATTTTTTTCGAAAATGACGTAGCCGCAACCTCAAAAGCATCCACTGCTGCAACTAATCCATAGGCGGTCCTTTACATGACATTTTATTTCGTAAAATAAAGGCAAAGTCCAATAATAATAAAAGTTTAATCGATATCATAGTTTTAAATGTATTTTATGTATTGGTCCACAACCATATTCCCGTTTTTTGCCAACAGATAGCTCTAGCTGTAGGTGATAGTCGATTCTGCCATAACCAAAACGTCATGGACCAAGTATAGGCACATGGTAAACATACCGCCTCGACACAATAGTGATAGTCATATGAATGATTTTGTGCTAAATAATCGTCATAAGCGGGAAGTATTGAATTTCATCTTTCAATCTAAAAAAACGGCGGCTGTAGCTCATCGAGATATTCAAAACGTTTACGAAGATGCTCCTTCAGGTGAAATAAAGTGTCGAAATTGGTTTCGTCGTTTTAAAGATGGTGATTTTGGTGCTGACGACCGTTCGCGTGAAGAAAGAAGGAAAACCTTCAAAGACACTGAATTGACGGCATTGCATCTTTGGGTATCACTGGTACAACTGGATCTACTTAGCAATAATTAGTGGTCCATCTATAATTTTTGAGTGGAGGATTTCAGAAAGTCATAATTTTGCTTTTTCCACTGTCATTTAACAATTCCTGAGCGATGCTCACGGGACGTTGTTTTTGGTCAAAATTCAGCAGTTTTGGAACGAACTTCGCTGCCACACGCTTCATGCCCAAATTTCCGAAAGGATTGCATGGCATAAACCAATCGATATGCCAACATTCTCACCAACTTCTCTATATGTGATTCGAAGATTCTCCCTAACAATTTTCTTCACTTTCTCAACATTTTCATCGGTTGTTGATGTACTGGGGCGTCCAGGGCGAGCGTCGTCATTCACATCTTTTCGTTTTTCTGTGAAAAGCTTGTACCACTTGTAAACATTTTTTTGAATCAGGGTACTCTCACCGTATGCCAGTGTCAACATTTCAAGCGTTTTTTTAGCAAATAATTTCCTTTTCTACATAAAATTTTATGCAATTTCTTTGATCCATTTTTTCGATAGCAGAAAATCGCCGAACACGCAAAATACTTAGCTTATTTATGCCTTTCACAAACAAACTGAACATGCTATATGGATAAAACCGTCAACATATCTTCGAGGCGAGTGTACCAACATAAAATAAAAAAAATAATAGAAAATCGAATGTAAGTAGCCCGCGAAATTTGAAAATTCGCCTTTTTTAACAAACCTCGTATAATGCATTCACATAATTATAGATGCAAATCAATAAAATTGAATTCCCGATATTTGACAAATTATCTAAATTTATTATTATTTATGGAAGATAAGAGAATCACCTATTTTAATTGTCAAAACCAAGTCCAACAATGGCATGATGTGTACCAAATTGGACTGTATTCAATACAGCTGCTGGAAAAGTATGAGACTAAGAACATAAGGCTTCACTAAATTATTCGTTTAAGTGGTACCAGAAGGGACGTGGACATTTAATCGATTTTTCTCCATTTTTATATAATATATTTACCAATACCATGGAGAGACATCCAGAACACGGCTACTGTAATTCCTATAAGGCTTTTAAATTATTTTATGTATACTGTTTTTTGCTGTCTGAATAGCTTCCATACCGAAAAATAAAATTAAAATAATTCAACACACAAATTGTTTCACTATTTTGACTCTTCAACATAGCTCATCGTTTTCTGTTATCAACAGACAAATATAAAAAGAAAGCGAGCAACGGTTAAGTAGGATATTGTGTCTGAGTATTTCTACCCGCTGCAATCAATGTTAAAGTTATTTGTTTGTTTATATACGCTATATGCGCTAACGCCGCAGTTGTGCTCATTTTACTACCACCATTTCGCTCTTTAATAATATTCAATAAAAAGATCCTTAAAATAAATGCACCTTCTATAAAACATTTCATTTTGCTTGCAAATACATTCATATTACGTATGAAGAACTGTTAAATACAATAACAAACCCCACTAGATAGCACTGTGTCTGATTTGCTATGTGGGTATCGAATTGAATAAAGAAGGATATAAGAAAACAAAACGAAAATCAGGGGAACGTCGGGATGTTTCAAAAGCCTTCTTGCTTAGAACTATAAGAAACATTTAGCCCTCCTTTTGTGACTTGTTACGGCTGTATGTTTTCCCCCATAGAAAAACATGCTTGCGGACTTACGCCATAAGTAGTCAGATTCCATAAAGACAGTCATATGAGAGGGCGGTCCCAAAACTAGCCAACTTGACGTATAGGGTAGTGCCTGTAGTTTGAAGAAAATTATTTTGGCGAAAAGTAGAAACCTTATAAAACATAAGTTTTAAGTTTCAAAATTAAACGACCTCCCTGAATTTGTAAACTTGGAAAAAATTGGTCACTGTTTTGTAATTCAATATTTCCATTTCAAAAGTCTAAGTTGAACCAATATTAAAGCCAAGCTAGATTCTACTCTAAGGAAGTCTGTTTCTTCGTTTTTAAAATATTGGGCAGCAGAGTTTAAACAAGGCTATACAAGCTGCCAAGATGAACACGTTACGAAAATACACAAAATAGTATTGGATGATCGTCGGCTGAAGGTGTAGCTAGGTGAGCTAACTGAATTGTAGGCAGCCAAAAAAGTGTTGTATATCGTAAGATGTTGTATATCGCAAGATGGGTGCCGCGTTTGCTTTCAATAGAGCAAAAACAGTGACGTGAAAATGTTTCAGTAGATTTTTTGGCGACATTGCACTGTACTACAGCCTAATCTTTGCGTCAATTTATAACCATAGATGAGACATGAGACCACCACTTTACACCCAATACAAAGGGACAGTCAAAGCAATAAACTGATATGGGAGAATCGAGTCCAAAAAAGGCAAAGACGGTTTCATTTCCAATCAAGGTAATAGAGTTTTTTAGAATGCGCATTGAACTATTTATATTTATTAAGAGAGGAAAAAAAAAACCATCAATGACGAATATTATGCTAAATTTTTGCAGCATTTGGGTGTTGTAATTATGGAAAAAAGGTCACATTTGTTTGTTGTTCTCACATTAACTATTGCGATGGCCAAAATTAAGGAATTGAAGTTCGAATTGCTTCATCACTTACTTTATTCGCCAACTTTAGATCCCCCGAACTATTTTTCTATTTCAAACATTTACAAAATGCATGGGTGGTGAAAGATTTACCAACAATGAAGAGGTGACGCCTCCAGTTGATAGCTATTTTAAAGAGTTTGACAGTTCCTACTATAACAAGAGTATAGAAGTTATTGAATAATGCTAAAGAAAGTGTATCGAGTTAAAGGAAATTATGTTGAAAAACTGTTTACAACCTGTTTATGTCTTCTTTGTTAGGTCATCAAGTTTTTGGATCGCCCTCGCACAAACTCCATGGACAGCACAAACAAATTGTATGCAACTAAACAAATTTACCTTTTCTTTCGACCTTGATAACTTTAAACGTTTTTTTCTTCAGCTAGATTATGTTCTATATTTACCAGGTTGTGACGGATACGTACATATCTATATCTAAAGTAAAACGGATGCAGGATACAGCAAATTCCTCCTTGAGTATTTGCTAGAACACCGAATGCTATGATTATGCCAGACTTTGTGTACCTTTTTGTCATTTATTTATTTCGTAAAATTTGTTAGAGACGCAGAAATTCTTGTATATGGTTAAATAGCAATTTGTTTAAATAGCGAACTGATTAGCTACAGTCGCATGGCAATGTGGTCTAAAATTATGTTATCGCCAATAAAATAAACATTATAGAGGCGAGAATACAAGCATAGTTTTAGCACATTCTTTGGCAACAAAATAAAAATTACAATCTTAATATCAGAATTACAATAGTTGTCAGATCCTCTCCCGAAAATTCGAAAAGTATATTGCAAAAGCAAAACCAACACAATCCGAGAGGAATAAGGTTGCACAGACAGCATATTTTCGGCCGAGCCAAAAATTTACACACCCACCACCCAATGCTATTTTTCGGGGTATTGCCAATGGCACAAAAGTTCATGATCTGATAAGCAATCGTGTCAAAAATTATTTTCGCTAATTTTTAATAAGTTGTCTTATTTCGATTTTTAATGGAAAATCCTAACAACAAATTTTCTGCGCAAATAGGCAGATTATTTACAACTCTCAGCTACCACGGAACAATTTATTTGATTAGCGAATAAATGGTAAAAATGTTTGCAAAATTCTGAAAAAATGTATATTGAGGCATTCCGAGCAGGCCTAACTTTAATATCAGTCCAATACGTATTGTGCCACCTGTTCATATTGCCCTGGACACAGTACAGCCTCTGGCAAGTGTTGGGTCGATATTTTTCCATACACAAAATGTTAGAATTTACCATTTCCTAGTTAAAGTGTGTATTACGTAGAAATGTTGTAAGAAGAGTAATTAACTGGAACCCTTGAAACTTTTCGATGTCTTCATATCTCTATTGTACATTTATTGTAAACGTTTAAACTCGGGCCTACTGGAAAAACTTAGCCCACTCGAAATTACTGTGACCAATAAAATTTTGATTGTTGCGTTTACTCACTGTATCGATTAGATGGGCGTTTCAAAACCGTTTCAAAAAAAAGCGTTTCTTATTGAAATATTCCTTTCTTCAACTGAAAAGTCTCATTTTTTTTTTCGATAACTACGTTCACAGTAGGGATGGTCCCTTACAAAGGAGTACAGTTAAGGACTTTTGCATAAAAGCTACAGGATCTACAAGATCTGTAAGATCTATAGGATCTACAAAATCAAAAATATGTATAAGATCTACAAGATCTATAAGGCCTAGAAGATCTGTAAATCTTATACATGTAAGATGTATAAGATCTATAAAATCTATAAGATCTGTAAGACGTGTAAGAAGTATAAGATCAACAAATCTATACCATCAATAAGTTCTATAAGATCTATGAAATCTATGAGATCTATAAGGTTTATAAGATCTATGAAATCTATTACATCTATAAGATCTGTAAAATCAATAAGATCTATAAGATCTGTAAGATCTATAAAATATATAAGATCTATAAGTTCTACAAGATCTATAAAATCTCTAAGATATATAAAATATGTAAGGTCTATAACATCTATAAGATACGTAAAATCTACAAGATCTGTAAGATCAATAAGATCTATAAGATCTATAGGTATAAAATCTATAAGATCTACAAGATTTACAAGATCTATAAAATCTATAAGATCTATAAGGTCTATAACATCTATAAGATCTATAAGATTTATAAAATCTATAAGATCTATAAGATCTATAAGATCTATAAGACCTATAAGATCTATAAGATCTATAAGATCTATAAGATCTATAAGATCTATAAGATCTATAAGATCTATAAGATCTATAAAATCTATAAGATCTATAAGATCTATAAGATCTATAAGATCTATAAGATCTATAAGGTCTATAAGATCTATAGGTATAAGATCTACAAGATCTATAAGATCTATAACATTTATAAGATTTATAGGATCTATAAGATCTGTAAAATCTATAAGATCTATAAGACTTATAAGATCTGTAAGATCTCTAAGATTTATAAGATCTGAGAAATCTACAAGATTTGTAAAATCTATATGATGTGTAAAATCTATAAGATCTATACGATCTATAAATCTATGATATCTATGGTCTACAAGATCTATAAGATGTATAAGATCTGTAAGATTTATAAATCTATAAAATCAATAAGATCTGTGAGATTACTAAGATTTGTAAGACCTGTAAAATCTATAAGATCTGTAAATTCTACAAGATCTGTAAAATTTATAAAATGCGTAAAATATATAAAGTCAATACGATCTATAAGATCTATGAGATCTATAAACTCTATAAGATCTATAAGATCCGTAAAATCTGTAGTTCTATAAGGTCTGTAGGAACTATAAGATTTGTAAAATCAATAAAATTTGTAAGATCTGCAAAATATTTAAGATCTATTAAATCTACAAAATGTGTATGATATATATGTAAATGTTAGATAATATAAAATCTATAAGAGCTATGAAATCTATAATAACTAAAAGATGTAAACGAGCTATAAGATCTGTACAATGTGTAATATTTGTAGCATATACTCGTATAAGATGTATCTCAAATATATCTCAAACATTTGTAGGATGAAAAAGCTCTATAATATATACATATATAAGATTTATACGATTTAGACAATCTATCAAATCTACAAAATCTCAAGATCTGTAATATCCACTGAACCTATGTAAAGTCTATGATGTATATGACCCTTAGAATCTGCATAATCAACAAGATGTCAAAATTCTGAATTATCTCTAAAAAAATACCTGCATATACTGTAAGAGATATAAAACAAATACTGATAATTGGTAAAAAGTCAAGATATTTATTATTCATTCAAATTTGTTGTTTCTCATTGAAAATTGGCCCCATCCGAAAAGGTACACTTATGCCAATAAATAATCAAATCAATAGTTCAATTGTCGTTAAAAAAAAACTTCAGTTCTCCTCATAGATTCTCTTTTACGTCTTTTATGAACTTTAAACGGGTATCCAGAAGTGTTTGTTTAAGTTTTAGAACCCGAAAGAGTATGCTGTAGTCATATTAAAAGAATACAGTGAATTCCCATGATATTTGATGAAAAATTCCTTCACAATTATAACATTATGAGATTGTGAGCTATCGCAGTACAAAATCTAAGAGCAATTGTTTGTCAAAAATCTTGTCCTTTTCGACTAATTTTGCTTTCTCAAATGCAATACAATGTCCAAATAATATTCTTTAGTTAACGTATGACCTTCTGCCAAGAATTCCGGATGCACAATATCGCGATGATCGACACACTGTAGGCAAAAACTATTGTCAACACTATCTTGATTTTTGGCAGGCTTTGGTGTGTTTTTTTTCGTTTCGTATCAGTTAGGAAGCTCTATTCTGAGGTATATTGAACGATTTTCAATTCAAACTCCTTAGTTTATGTTTTATCACCGGTTACAATACATTACATTATACTCGTAATGTGGGATTGGAACCGGCTCATTTAAGCAAGTGTTCAACGACCTCTACACAATCAAGTTTTTGAGGATAACTCAGGACTTTTCAGACTAGTCCAGTAACAATGCGTTTCGTACCAAAACTTTTGCTTATAGTGATATAAATTGATTCATGAGACTCGCAATGTTTTTGAGTGCATTCATATGCAAATATATTTCAACAATGCGGAGCACAAAATTTCATTTGGAATACAAAATTTGAAATAAATTCTTTGCTTGATATTTCTATCCAAGGCAAAAGTCTTAAAACGCACTTGGAATAAACTGACAACATCGCGCACGATAAGCAAATAAAATAATTTATCGAGCTAAAACTCCGCGCTGGTATAGGGGGCAGTTGTGCCAACTTGGCGGCAAAAATAGTTTTGATACACATTTTTAACAGAACGTACTCGTAATAAGTTTTGTAATAATAGTAGCGTTCATTTTGCGCGATACATAATATTCAATATACTAATTGAAACGCTCAGACATAATTAGATAGTCGTTGCAAACGACGCGCAGCGTAAGCAAGCTTACATATATAGACTCTTTAATTCTAATTTTATTCACATACTCATGTTAGTTCCTCACTGTATCCGTATCCGAAAAAAGTATATTCGAATAGTATTTTTGAAAATCTGCCTAATGCATGCGGCATTAAAACCCTACACAGATTTTCTCCCGTCAGGATTCTTGTTTATGGATTAAAGACTGTTTACTGTTTTGCTCTTGTAATGAATTTGAATTACGTTCCTTTTCAAATGTAAACTAGAATTTCCAAAACAACAACAACATTTTGCAAAGCTAGCAAATATTATGAGAAGATTTCAGTATCCATATTCTTATAGCATACACCGGATATTGTTTCAACTCCTGCTAGAGTAATTAAAATGTGGTAATAAAAGCTGTGTATTACTTATTATTACTTTTTACAATTTTTTTCTGCTTCTTCTTTTTTTTTGTGTTGGAATACTGTTGAAAGTGCGAGAAAGTAAAGTAAGAAAAAAATTAATAGCAAAATTCCGAGAACTATTGGGAATCATCTGGTAAGACAGAACAAGCAACAAGAGTTAAAAGTAATCACAATAGGGGAATTTAAAATGCAAAAAGACAAAAAGAAAAATTGCAGCAGAAGAAATTTTGTAAAGGAAATAGAAATATTGTTGATTACCCCGATCAATAAAATAGCAAAAAAAAAGTTTAGAATAAGAAGACTTGGCATCTTTGAGGCACAAACAGTCATAAGTGTTGAAAGTGCTTTACATGTGATTGGATAAAGAAGGAGCTAATAGTTGCTAATTTTTGCTTAGGCTTTATTAAATGTATATGCCTTGAATTCAACAAAATTCAAAGTTTTAACAAAAACTATTAGATTCTTATAACTTCATCCGGAGCAATGATTCGGCACAAATGTAACACCTAGAAGTAAAAATTTATCAGGTAACCGCGTCCCATCTGATACTTCCTATACAAATTACCGTTTGAGCCTGTATATTCCCAGCTGCGCATCTTCCAAGCAGTTGTACTGAATTCAGTCAAATTTACCAAACATCATAAATTCGGGGAGCTAAGTACTGGACATGAAAATAAGGAGCATCGTCAAATTCCTTCTGGTTCATGGCATATAAATGAGTGACGCTCGCTCTAGACGCCCTAGCACATCAACAATCGATGAAAATGTTGGAAAAGTGAAGAATATTGTTGTGCAGAATCGTTGAATCACAATTACAGATGTTTCTGAGGATGTCGGCATATCGGTTGGCTCACGCCATGCAATCTTTTTGGAAATTTTGGACATGAAGCGCGTGGCAGCGAAATTCGTTCCAAAATTGCTGAATTTTGACCAGAAACAATATCGCGTGAACACCGCTCAGGAATTGTTAAATGACGTCAACGATGATCCAGAGGGACCCTGTGGATACGACTCCGAAACCAAAGCCCAATCGTCCCAATGGAAGGGTCCAGGAGAGCTAAGACCAAAAAAAAAGCATTGGCTCATACCATGAAATCTTCTCGGAAATTTTGGACATGAAGCGTGTGGCAGCGAAATTAATTCCAAAATTTCTGAATTTAGACCAAAAACAACATCGCATGAACATCGCTCGGGAAGTGTCGAAAGACGTCAACGATGATCCAGATTTTCTTAGAAGCGTCATAACTGGTGACGAATCATGGGTATGTGGCTATGACATCGAAACGACAGCCCAATCGTCCCAATGATTAAAAGCGGAATTAACGCAAAATAAAAATTGAAATTGTCATCATTCTTATTTTCAGGGGAATGAAATAGGGTTGAGAGTACACGAGAAGTACATTGTCCACAGCGAGCGATTAAAACTAGATTGACTTAATTGGGAATGACTTTTTCGAAATTCATGCTTTGGTAGAACAAAACTATTATCACCTACTGCAGGAAACTGAAACTGAACTCATCAACTTTTATAGTTTAGTCGCATTCAAAAAGGGATTTGCAAAGAAATGTGACTTTAAAGGGGGAAACATGAAACAATGTGGACAAAAATGTAGCCATTGTCCACAACAAATGGTAAATTCTGAAATCACCGAAAATAACATGGGCGTAGAGGTTTGTTTTTCCCGGAGTCCCTGCTTTCAGGATAGAAATCAAAATAGATAGAAACAAACAGCAGAAGCTAAAGTCGTGGGATTGGGAATGTAAATTCCCCTGCCAATAAAGAGAAATTTTCAGAAACTCGTAATTTTAAGAAAAACATGAACAAAAAGGAGATCGAAAAATGGGACATCCGTTTAAGAACTTGGTTGCAGGTAGAAGCACAAACGCATTCCCCTTACATCTTAGTCACCCAATCTTAAGAGTTATTTTAAAATTCGCACTTTCATCCACAAAATGAAAGAAAATTCACTAAATTAATTCAATATTCTGAAGCTGTCACCCAATCTTAAGAGTTATTTTAAAATTCGCAATTTTATCCACAAAATGAAAGAAAATTCACTAAACTAACTCAATATTCCGAGGCTGAAAAGACAAAACTTAAAGAGTACAAAGCTCTGGCGAATAGGCCACACATTTGAGAAAGGATTTCATGGAAATTAAAGGTTCATGAAAAAATAAACCATAGACGAGAGTGACCATAAATGATGCCATCATCTAAATTAAAGTGCTGCTATGATGATGAAGTAAGTTGCGCTATCTGAAATTTGAATTGTTATGTGCTCAACCAGAGGTGAGATACAAAATAACGTCCCCCAGCCAAACTATTAGAGGCAGATTCTTGAAAATTGGCAAGACTATTCCAATCAGCTGTACTGAAAAAAGGGCAGATGTAATAAATTTTTGTTTTTTTTTTTTTTTTTTTTTTTTTTTTACACATGCACTCACGGATGCGTACCAAATAGCGATCACATGCTAGTCCATCTATTTGTAAACGGAAAACTTCAGAAGGTTATAAATTTCCTCCCTTTATTGAGTTTTATTTCCCAAGATTCCATTATAAGAATCTTACGATGGACCATGCCTCTGCTGGCATCCAAGACAAAAGGACGTTGGATGAAGGTATGCGTAGGTCAGTTTTGCTGTCTGAAATTTCTATATTGGCTTTAACTTAATTTTATATTATCTTTCACACTTTCAAACGCCTAAGTTTATTTAAATGTAACATGGCTTGGGGCATCTCAGTTCAGTATTTAGTTTATCCAAATTTTATGTAAACCATAGCTTAAAACCGTATTTAGGATATGTGATTTAATCCACGCTTTTAATGTCATTTTTGCACCCAATTTCTTAGTGACCTTCCCAAAATTATTATTATATTATATTATTATGATATTAAGCTAATGATCTCTTCACCCAATCTGCTCTACACACAATTCATACGTTTTACGGCAATAAAACTTCCAGTAACTTAAGCGAAATTGGTTGATAATTCACATTTACTCATATCATTAGTATCACCTGCTGTATCTCACCATTTGTGTAACATCCAAGAAAAATCAAATTATATTTTACACATTGAAAATGTTTACCATTTTAAATCTCTCTTCACGACCAGGTCGCATAAACTGCTTTATTTATCATGATGCAGTTTTCCATCATGTTTATTGCCAACAATGGATGCGAACTACATAATATTTTGCTCTGCTGCTCTTTGCAATGTAATCTCTATTATGTCCTTATTTCAATTTAGCATATACTGGTTTGATTTCAGTGACGTCGTCGACGTTACATTGTGATGGCAGTAAACATTTTCAATAGATATTTATCGACATGACCAAGTGTATATGTGTATATTTCACAGGGTTTATGGCAGCTCATTTTATTTAGCTTTGGCTTTATTGAGATTATATATTTTGTAACAGAGATTAAAAAGTGCATAAATAACTAACACTTTTATAAACAACGAATATAGTTGTAAATGACAGTCAAGGATTTTTTAAAATGAAATTAATAAAACAACATGATGTTCATAAATTTAAAATCTTTATCTGCGGTATTTATTGAACATTTTTTAATTAAAGGTTATTGTCAGTTGTTTGCTGGAAACAGAAGCTTTCATTACCACTTAGTTCCACCGGTGTGAGGAAGTGGTTTTCCACAATTCATAGAAATGCAGCTGTTGTTGTCTCGCCTTTCGAAAGGAAAAAAAAAATAGAGAAAAAGTAAATGTAGAATTGATAAAAACGCTCATAGTAAAAACTATAAGTATTATTTTGCAGATTGCATACTGGATATACTAAAGGCAAATGGTTTTTCTAAGAAAACCTAAAATATTTTCAAGGGACTGAATTGATTTCTAAGTAACGATACGTATTTTGGTCTTAATGCCAAAAAGAAGTGGTAGTATTTCCAACTACATCAGAAGAGAACTTGCGAGATGGTCCCAAAACTGGCCGACATAACATAGAAGACGCAAGAAAGTTGGGTAAAATGTTCTTTATTTTTCAACATAACATCCTTTTAGCTTGATTCACTTTTTCCAGCTATATTCAATAGCTTCAATACCCTGTTTATAATAAGAACTATCAAACTCCTTAAAGTATCCAATAACCACAGGCTCCAGCTCTTCATTGTTGGCAAATATTTTACTAGGGAACCGTTTTTTCAATTTTTGAAATGTATAATACTGCCAGGGAGCTAAATCTGGCGAATAAAACACGCGATTAACCAATTAGAGGTTCACTTCATTAATTTTAGCCATCGCAATAGTAGACATGGAACTGGAGCATTGTCTTGATGAAACAAGACTTACTTTTTCGCCAAATGGGCCCTTTTTCCATAACTTCATCGCCTAAATTCTGCAATAAATTATCATAACATGCGCCGTTGATGGGTTTTCCTTTCTGAAGATAATTAGCAAATATAATCCCATGTGCATCCTAAAAAATAGACGTTATGAACTAGCCTGGAGATGAAACCGTTTTCGCCTTCTTTAAACACGATTCTTCCATTCCAGTCCATCGCTGTGACTGTCCCTTTGTCTCTGGTATGAGGTGGTGGACCCAAGTCTCATCCATAATTATAAATCGACGCATAAATTCGACTTTATTGCGCTAAAACATCGCTAACCCCACTCTACAGAAACATTTTAACGACGCTGTTTTTGCTCTCTTGATAGCAACCGCGGCATCCATCTTGTGCACAGCTCTCTCATCTTCAAATATTATTTTATTCCTTTATTTGTTGCCATTAACCGCAATTCTCCCTTATATTGTGCTAACAAACTGTAATAAAATATAAAAATAAAAATTCCACTGTCTTTTTTAAATATAACAACATTTAATTAGTAAATGAGTCTCTGACGCTTAAACGTTTAAAAGGGAACCAAATGACAAAATTCTTAAAACTTTGAAAATAACTTCATTATGTGCAGTAGTTGTTGCGTAGCAAATTATCTGTCAACAACACAAAGTTTTCAAAGACTTTGCATTGAATGTGAAACCATAAATCTCCGTTATAAAACTGGCATAAAAGGAAAACGAAAAATAGAATATCAGTATGTAAGGAAAATGCTATAAATAACAATCTTTCAGCGGTTTCACATTTTAATATATACAAACGAGATGTCCACCATCCTGCTTGGCGTGGCTCACGGTCGAGTGGCAGTTGTGTTTTCGTTATTTAGGATCCCTAACAATGGCCGATGGTAGTTTGTTTATCAGCTGCATTTTGTGTTTTATTGTAATTGGGTTGTAGGCTTAATTATGACATTTAGCAGACGACAGTAAGGCAAATTAAGATAACATTCACAAACGATTGCAATCGTGATGTTGAGAAATTAAAAACAAAAATATTTGCTGATTAATTACTTTTCATTGCTTAGAAATAGTTCTGAAGTTTAACAAACTTAAGAAGTTGAAATAAACAAACTTAAAATTTAAATAAACTCAGAATTCCACTTCAAAAACTGTCAGTAATTCAAAGCAAAGCCAACAAAACTCTATTTTTTTTTTTTTTTTTTTTTGTTGGTAACGATTTGAGACCGGCCTAATTTATGGTGATCTTTAATCTTGAAACAGTTATCATGTTGCAAAGAACCCATTAGAACGGTAATTTTTCAATAATTTCTGCAAATTGTATTCTACGTTAACTATTCGGAATAATCTTTGGTAATCTTTACTTAGGTTTGTATATTAGCTTTGTAAAACTTGTTCATTTTTAATCACATCCATAGTTTTCGAAATAGAATGCAACGAATAATAGAAATGTAAGAGCATTTGTGATTCATTCTCAGTTAACAAAATATTTCCGATTTCAAAGCAGCTCTAAAAGAAGTCATAATATGTGATATGTCATCTCAACAATTTTAGGAGGAAACCGACTTATTTAAACGGCCGGCAATTAACAAATATGCCTCAAAAATAGAGACTGTTAGGTTATTTTTACTGTATACAGTGGCCTCATGAATTCTAAGAAGCTGTGGTATTCAAAGTCGCAGGATTTCAGGAGTTGTTGGTCAGTAGTTATGATTGGATTTGTTGCAGGGCAGTTGTTAAAAATCTGTGGTATATCATCTGAACAGTTTTAGGAGGAAACCACTTATTCCAACGGCTGGCAATTAGAAAATTTGGCTTGAAAATGAAGGCTGTTAGATTATTTCTACTGTATGCAGTGGCCTCATAAATTCTAAAAAGCTATGGTATTCAAAGTCGCAGGATTTCAGGAGTTGGTAGTCAGTAGTTATGAATGAATTTGTTGCGAAGCAGTTGTTAAAAATCTGTGGTATTTCATCTGAACAGTTTTAGGAGGAAACAGACTTTTTTAATCGGCCGGCAATTAGCAAATATGGCTTAAATATGGACGCTGTAAAGTTATATTTACTTTATGCAATCATCTCATAAATTCTTAGAAGCTTTGGTATCCAAAGTCGCTGGATTTCAGGAGTTGGTAGTCGGTAGTTATGATTGTTGCTACTTTCCTGGACGCAATTATAGTCAGAAATATTGATCTATTCATGAATTTGGTTGTAAATCGAAAGGAATTTTTAATTTAAATATGAATAAAATAACTAACTATTTAATTAAAAAATTGTTTGAAATTCTCAAAATATTTTGAAATTTTTTAAAACCCTTTTAAAATCAATAATCAGAAAATTTATTTTTCAAAAAAACATCCTGAGGCTTAGAACTAGTTAGTCGCTGTATGGATTCGGTTTTTAGATGCCATAATTATATATGGGAAGGAATATTTTTTGGCACCTTCACGTATTCGAGTATGGATTGGTTCACGGCACAGTTGTTCGCTATGATGGCGGATGCATAAAATGCGGTCTGTCGAATTTGTGTCATGCATCCAAATGTGAGTCTGCCCCATTCATTTTTTTAAATAGGGCTCAAGGCATAATGGAATTAGAAACCAGCATAATTCTGTGCAATATTACGCAATAAATTTTGCGACTCAAAATATTATTTTTAACAAAAATTCCCAAAATTTTATGTCCAGCCACCATATTTGGGAAAGTACGTGAAGAGATCAAATTCATTTATGCGGTTTAAATCTTTGGTGGTTAAATTGCCTGCAATAATTTTATTTTGCTTTTCCAGTCAGTAACTAACCTTGTTGTTTCCTTTGATTTTTCGAGCAGTTATGTAGTGAACGCCTTCTTTTCGATGTATCATATTTATGCCGACAAATGTGAGTCATATGCTAAGTCTTGCTATGTCATACACAAAAAGAGCACCTACGCCAATATCCTTCCAGCATTTTGCAAACTTCACAACCACCGTTCGTTACAAAACGTACTCGTATAAGTTGTTTTGTCCCCTTAAACTAATTTCCATGGTGACCATTTGATACTTCGGCTTCATTTATGCAAATTATGGTAATAAAAAACAAACACTAAGCAATTTTTATTAAAGAAATACGCAATAAAGAGCAAAGTAGAAATAGTGAAATAAATATAGACAAAATAGTATCAACAAGACTTTTGCTAGTCAGTTCCTTGACATATCTTAGCAGCAGAATAATAATCAAGATTGTTTTCAAAAAAAAAAAAAAAAAAAAAAAAAGTTGTATGGGAGCTACCAAAAGTGATGTGATTGATGGCATATCAGTCAATTTGCATGGAATTTACAATTTGGAAAAAATGTAGACTGTACCAAGCTTCGTATAATTGTACGCTAGTTACCGTACAGTTATCTACCAAACAGGCCCTAAAACAGCTTAAAAAGTCACGAAACGCATTTGGTTAAAAGATATTTGACACCTTAAATGCTTCAAATGATATATACGTTCTTTCTCTTAGGTGAATTTATAACTACGATTTTCCACACTAAAATTAAGACGAATAGGAGAATTACATATATGGAGAAATCGCTTTAGACATATGTATCGCACTTGCCAGACAATGATTCGGTACAACCTTCTTCATGAAGGGACCGAAATTTATGGTATGTAAGCTCAGGTCACCCCAACCTAAATCTTCCTCTCCAACTTTGTGCCTGCCTAGCTGTTTTTATTTCATTACATTAATTGAATAATAATGAACTTTTTAATTTATCAATTCACTAATGCATTTTTGGTATTACTAAAAGGGACAATATCGATTGGAAACTTGAGGTATTTTTTATAATACTTCTTTTATTTAGATGGGATCAGAGAATCACTGATCTCAAATTACAATTTGTTAAAACAAAATTCAATGATACTGATTTCTCACATCTAGGACAGAGAACCATGACATTTTGTAAGCCATGTAGTAAGTAGTTGAGGTTGGCCTCCTACTACACCTGGATTGCAGAGTGTGACAAATTGATAATTCAATCAATTTGTAAATCTTTTTTTTCTGTGATTTTCTCTTTAAATGCTGAGTTATCTATCCCAGAAGTTTTTCCTCAAAATGCAGTTTAATTTAACTTTTTTATTTTTTTTCTCATCAATTAGAGAATGGTAGATCCCAAATTACAATTTGTTAAAACAAAATTCAATGATACTGATTTCTTACACCTGGGACAGAGAACCAGATGTCAAGTCGTTGAGGTCAGCCTCCTACTACACCTGGATTGCAGAGTGTGACAAATCGATAATTCAATCAATTCTTATATCTTTCTTCTGTGATTTTCTCTTTCAATGCTGAGTTATATTTCTCAGAATTTTCTTCTCAAAATTGAGTTTGATTTAACTTTTTTCAAGCATTTTTATTTTTCCTCATCAATCAGAGAATCCCAGAATTCAAATTACAATTTGTTAAAACAAAATTCAATGATATTGATTTCTCACATCTAGGACAGAGAACCATGAAATTTTGTAAGTCATGAAGTCAAGTAGTTGAGGTTAGCCTCATACTACATCTGAATTGCAGAGTGCGACAAATCGATAATTAAATCGATTTCTACAACTTGTTTCTGTGACTTTCTTTTTCAATGCTAAGTTACATTTCCCAGAAGTTTCTCCTCAAAATTCAGCCACCAGTTTAATTTAACTTTTTTCAAGCATTTTTATTTTTCCTCATCAATCAGGCCATTTAAGTGCTGGGACTCTAAAAGCAACCAAATCGTGCTTTTGTCATTTCTTTCTTTCCCTTTTTTTATGAGTCCGACATTTTCTTTAATTTAGGCTATGATAACCAACACCAAGAAGAGAGAGTTAACTTGGGGCTAAAATAAATATTTGGGTGCGAGAACACAAAAAAAAAACAACAACCTTTTTCCTCTCTAACGAGCTTATAAACAAATTTAGAGACCTTTTTGTCGACTCCAGTCCCTGGCATTGTTTTAACAACTTTGACGTTGTTTATTCGTGTATGGAGAAACTCTGCAAGAATTTAAATAAAACATAAATGAAACGAATCCTTTCGTCGACTATGTTAAAGATAACAAAGAATTGCCGTAGAACAAAACAATATTTTGTATTGTTTTTATGTGAGTCTTTACTTAGAGTTAAATATATATATATTTTTTTTCATATTTATATTTCGTCTGTTTGCTTGAGTCTGCTGTGACACATTAAAGCCTTGCCAAAGGGTGTTTAATTTTGGACTTTCATTGGCAATTTCTTTTGTTAATGGACGTTGTTATTTATATGGAATAATTTATTAATTGATATGTTCTCAAAACCATTTTTGCTGACCAACTTCCATTTAAAACATTTTGTGGTTAAATTATGCACGTGGTCACTGTATGAGGGGGTCTTATTTTTTGATATTTCTAAACAAAATTGTAAAACGTAATGACTAAGATGTAAATCTGTCAGATTTTGTCTGAAGATTCCATTTGGAACTTAGGTTCCACAAAAGAAATTGGAGGGTTTGTTGAAGAACTTAGGGTCTTGACGACATGTATTTTTCGTATTTGAGGTCATGGAAGAAAACGTCATGTTTGGTTAACTTACATTATTTGTTTTTTATTAGTATGTTGATGGTGGCTGGCAAAGTGGTCCGATTGATGGTTGGTGGGAAAAGAGAATGAGTTTATCGCTGGTTTCAACCATGATACCTTCGAGCCGCACTGGGTTGCAACATGCGCGTAACCATATAATTACATGGTTGTATTATAGGTAGTAGTCTTTATATAGGGTGGCGCATAAGTAATAGCATTTTATATGGGAGAAAATGTAACATATGTAAAATTCTATGCAATGACCGCCTACACATCTCTAACTGCTGAGAACGTCGCTTGGTGGAAGTTTCCGAGTTTTTCTCAATACGTGCTTGCACCCGAGCAGTGGTCACTTCATTTCGAACTGCACAAGGTCTTCCAGCACGCGGAAGATCACAGGTAGCCCCTTGTTGCCCAAAACGCTGAATCAATCGGTAAATTGTTCAAGCGCTATAAGCATTTCGAACATGAAAGAAATTTCGATATGATCTGAATAATCGAATGCTGACTTTCAAAGTAAAATTGAAGAAATTTGATTCTTTCTTCTATTCTGTGCTGAGCCTTTTCATCATAAATTTCCCAAGTATTATTTAGTTAATTCTGTAAAAAGACGAAAAAAAGGATTTAAACAAAAAATGCATTCACTAATCAAATCTTAGCGTTACTTATGCGCCGCCCTATACCAACAAATAAATATTTAATTTTTACAATTTATTGTAAAGAGTTATAATATGTTAAATACAAGCAATTCAATTTAATTCAACTTAATTCAATGTAATTTGTATAATTTAATATTTTTAACAAAAATACGAAATTAAATTCATTAAATACACATAATATGTTTTCAAATTTTGTAATTATATTTCGATCTCAAGTGCTTGGTAAAATTGAAAAAAAAACCCACCAATCACGACATTCTAGTACTTCACACGAGAAGGACCGTTTAAATTTAGGTATAATATTTCATATCTTCGAAGCAATTACATTAAATCTTGTCAAAAATGATATACGTCTTACGCATGATAAAACTGGTTCTAGTAATGTTAAATTCCATAAAAATTGACTTGACGAAATTATACATTTCCAGGTCCATCAAACAATCATGTGTTTTCTGGTGCATCCCACGAAAAGTAGTCGATATTCCGAAGTTCAACCTTTCAAACGTAATATTATGTAATCACAATTGGCCCATGAAGGGATTAACGATTATGAATAAATTACGAATATTATCACTGCGTGTTTCAAACATAATACTATGTGATCACAATTGGCCTAAGAATGGATTAAGGATTATGAATAAATAAAATTTAAATTGAAAAAAAAAATTGAAAAACTAAATTGTCGAAATTTTATTTTTTCCCTGTAATTCCTAATACATAGACCGCTGTCGCTTCAAATTGTGTCAATTGTATTGCATTATAAAACTTCATATTATATGAAAACATTTAAAAAAGATTTATCGAAAGTATTGCCCGCCGCTAGTTTTGAATTTTTTGTATCATTGTGACGAAGCTCGAATTCCGTGACCGGAAAACTGCTCATTGTTTGACACTATCAACGAATTCAGCCATTCCTTGATGTTGTCTTATGAGTGGAACTGCTGGTCAGCCAGCCTGTGCGCCATCAAACGAAATAAGTGATAATCGAACGACATAATATCTGGAGAATATGGCGGATGGAGTAAGACTTCTCATTTCAACGTTTTCAGGTAGGTTTTAACGTAGGTTCCTCATGCTGAGGAATCACTTTTTCGTGCCTCTCCGCGTATTGTGGGCTCAATCTTATTAACTGAAGTCGATACCGATCCACACTTATGGTTTCACTTGGTTTCAACAGCTCATAACAGATAACACCGTTCTGGTTCTACCAAATACAGAGCGTAACCTTCGCAGCGTTTATATTCGGCCCAGGCGGTGACGTAGAAGCAAGACCGGGCGGACCCATGACTTTCTTTTCGTTAGATTGCTTTAATAATTGCATTTTACAATACGATGCGGAAACCCCTTTCTTTTTTGTCGATAAAGCAGTCGTTCACAGGCAAAAAAAAAAAAAGACGCCCAATTTCCCCTGGCTTCTATTCATATAGAACCCCAAGTTCCTTGTTTTTGAATCATTTCCAACGCATGCAATCACTTGGAAATGGCTTGATGTTAACTTCTAATAATGAAGCAAACTCTACCTGCCTTTGATACGGATCCCCATCGAGCAATGTCGTCAATTCGGTGTCTTCGAAGGTGTTTCGTCTTCCTTCACGCGAACGGGTTTCAACATAAAAATCGCCGTATGTAAGGCAATGGATCCAATCTTGAAACGTTGCTTCACTTCAAGCAGCATCTCCGTAAATATTTTGAAGGTCCCAATTAACCTTTGTCTTTTTAGATCGAAAGAAGAAAGTCAATACTTCCCATATATGACGATTATTTCACACAAAATCATTCGTATTCACACAACCAAAGTAATATGATTTAAAAAAAATCACTATTGTGCCGAGATGGTATGTTTACCATATGCCTAAGTTTAGCTCATGACCTTTAGGTTATAGAAGAATCGACTAGAATTTACAGCTGACGCCATCTACTCGCAAACAGCGGGAACTTAGTTGCTCACTTAATAGAATTTAAAAGAAAAAGGTCTTGATATCTTTCTTTCAATTGCGCAAAATTAAGTATAATTCAGGGCACAACTGACATTTAGGAAACTTTCTTCTGTGAGTGGAAACATACTGCATGACCACGCAGCTTTGATCATCACGGATGCAAATTGGCCGACTTAGCACACAGACATATGGTTTCTCTTAAATTTGTATATGGAGGAGGATTTTAGAAAATTATGATTGTTATAATTTTCTTTTAACACGTTTTAGATTAGGCAAGAACACATCGAACTAACTCGCCCTTTGGGAATCCCTCGCTCTTTTTCCCCACCGCAATAGAACGTTAGGTGACGAAATACGTATGTCAATTCATCTGATTGAAATTTCTGAACTAGTTTTAATTCCGCAATAGATGTAATTTTCTAAGACAGTGAGAATTACCATGACTATATATAACAGCTCAACCACTGAGCCATGCTATGAACTTTGCCATGACAAATAGGTGGCAATCGTAGGTATACGCTCAGTTCAATATTTAAACAAATTGTGTTATTTGGAATTTCATGTTTTATATTAAGGGCTACTTGTTGGCGAGCATACGGTTAGTTGATAAATATTTTGGTTTGCGATATAATCTATTCATAGTAAGAGAACTAAGTCCTTGTGTCATTATATCCGTGAGAGCAGTGTATGGATGAACATTCTTTGGAAGTAAATTTGATTGTCTACATATACATACGATCAGGCTTATAATAATCATTTCTATCAACCGTCATTCCACATCAAATACAAATAAATAACAGCTGTCAATTTCATCATTCCAATTACCAATCATTTGTAACTAATCGGTTCTGGTAGAAACTCTAGACATTTATATTTCATACGTCTCGCAACGTTTCATCTAGACTCTCGGCAAAATATTAATATAATAAATGTTTTGCAAAAACAAACAGTTTGCTATTTTTCTTTTAGCTCAAAACTGTTTTTACAACTTGACCCTTGGACAAAATAAAAATGAATTTACTCTGTTTCCACCTGTTTGTGATAACACAAAAAGTGGCGAATTTTTCTATAAAAATGTAGCCTTCACATAATTGGCTTAACTGCCGTGGCCATCTAAGGTTTTCTTCATGTTATTATCTGGAAGCGATAGCTTCCCTGTGTGGTACTCATTTATGCCTGTGTGGTACTTTTACGAATTGTTAAATGTTTTACAAAAGCTGAAACCTATCTAACTCCCGTTTCTTTCAGCAGCTATTCAGGGGTAGTCCTTAGGCTAAGAATGTCTTCCAAATATTTCGATTTTTTAGTATATCAGGTCATAAACAAAAATCTTGTTTTGTTCCGTATGAACCTTTTGCGTTATTTTCTCAAGAGTTTATGATCCAGACTTTGCTTCCTTTTCTTTCTTAGTGCATGGCGAGAGTAAATGTAAAAAATTTTTTTATTGTTTCTATACTGGCGTGGCTGGTAGAAATGATTGTTTTTTTATATTTTTATGATTTATTTAATGGCTTTAGGCAGAATGTGAAAAAAGCTATAAAGCCCATAAACACATTTTGCTTTTCTTGGGGAGTTATGGTTAAAATGGTTATGGTAGAAATGAGAGTGAATGAATGAGAATGGGGGAAAAATCATATTTTTGGAAGTACGTCCACTGTTGTCCCATTTAAATTCTGTTTGCTGCTTTTTGTTTCCCATTTTTCTTTTCCTTACATTTTCTTACAATGGATCGCATTTTTTCATTACAAATACTTTCACCGGAAGTAATGAAGGTGGACAGCTCAAGACATTTAACTTCCAGAAAGATGCATCTAAAGTAGCCAGATACGTTTTCAGCAAATGTATTTCATGTCCTTTTAAACCAATTGAGTGATGTTTCTTTCAGACCAAAACTAAACGAGTAATCGAAAAGTCTAATAAATACTTCTAAAACTGACATTCAGAGTCGTCGTTAAGCAAGAGATATCGTTGGAGTGCCTAAATGCTCACTGAGTGTTAGAAGCTCTTCCACATCCTATCCTTGGGATCCAAAGAAAATTTTTATACTGGATGCGTTGTTTTTATACGAGGTGTGTTCAAAACATAAGGTGAATTTTCATTTTTCTCAAAAAATATTTATTTATTCATCAATTTCTATTGTATCCCCTTCAAAGTAGACCCCCTCAGATATAATAAGCTGCATCAGCTTTTTTTCTATATATGATATACACTTTTTGGTATGTCTTTGAGCTCTCTTAGCGATTCGGTGTTTGTCTACTCAATCGTCACAAAACGCCGTTCTGTCACGGGTCTCTTCAATCTTGGGAACACAAGGGACCAAATGTGGTGAATACGGTGGCTGAGGCATGATAACGGTGTTGTTTTTGACCAAATAATCTCTCATACTCAAAGATGCTCATTCATCTTTGGTGCATTATAATGATGCAAAAGCCATGCATTTTTTTCAATTCCGGGCGTTTTTTCGTATTGCTTCAGGCAAACGGCATATAACTTCAAGGTAGTACTCTTTATTTACCGTACGACCTTGTTGTAAGAACTCTTGATGCAGTACGCCATGGTAATCCGAGAAAAGAGTGACCAAAACCTTGACATTTAATCTATTTTTTTTTATTTTTTAAACACACCTCGTGCATATAAAGGGTCGCACATTTAGTGGTTTAAATTTGGCGGCCTGGCAAGGCTGTCG
This sequence comes from Philornis downsi, assembly GCA_019455685.1. Lineage (NCBI taxonomy): Eukaryota > Metazoa > Arthropoda > Insecta > Diptera > Muscidae > Philornis > Philornis downsi. Next base: position 885,409 of record JAHXMU010000022.1, read on the forward strand.
CCCTGCCTAAATCGTCGTTTGGTGTAAAAAGGCTCGCCTAGGTCTTTGCCTGTCTTCACTGAAGACTTCGTGTCAGTTAGTGTCATCCTACAAAAACGTATAAATTCCAAATTTGGACATGACCTCATACAGTTTTTGCCGTATCGGGTTATCGAAGGTGGCTTTATAATCGACGAAAGGATGGTACGTGTTGATCTGTTTTTTTTTGGGTGTTCTCCAGAATTTGTCGTAGTGCCACAAGTCACATTGATAGGGTCCAATCAGGCCAGTTAGAATCGGATTTAGTCTTTCACATATCACACTCGACAGTACTTTATAATCAATGGGTATGAGACTGACACCGCGATAGTTTTTACAAAAACTACACACACATTACACTCAAATTCCAATCATCGGGCATATTTTCCTGCAGACAAATCCTATTTAGGAGCTGATGCAGGCTGTTTATCAGCTTATCGCTACCAGTTTTTACCACAAGATGCTGAACCCAAAAAATTTTGCTGGATGTCTGTTCCTAGATTCACATCTTTGATTACATTAAATCCAGTAGAATTTACACACATCAGGAGAGTATTTTTCAAAAGAATCTAGTGATTCATCACTTCACTTCTGTCAGCCCTAACAGTTTTTCACTTTAGCACACTTTGTGTCAATTCACCTGGCTTAAATTTCTTTCTCGTATACTGATTGTTGTTTTCATTTATATCCACTTACATTATGTTAGGTCAGGTGTGATTTAATCTGAATTATAATTGAGAATAATCGACTCAATATTATTGTTACGCCATTAATAACACAATATTCCAACATCTACATATACAATATCAATTTTAAGAGCGATTATCCTTTAAGCTTTCATCTCATATCAATAACCAATTAGTAAAACTCTGCCAGCAATAACATAATTGACATATTGTTCTCTGACATGAAAAAAAAACTCCAATTTCGAAACCACAAAATTTGTCGACAATTTGCCCAATTTACAAATTATTAGTATTCTCGTTTCTAATGGTTATTGGGAAATCATTGCTGCCAATCAAAACGAAAATGCGAAAATCATTCATACATACTAAACAGAACTTTCCTTTAAGTCTCCTTGCAATTCATAAATGAATACCATGAAAGCAAAATCAAAATCGATATATCAGCAGGCAAACGAATCTTTGACCATAATAAATAGAAAGAAATTTGAAAACAAATCTATTCGAACAAATGGGATTTTTTTTGATATTCATGAAACTTAACCATTGTATACTCTTTCGTGTTGTACAGAATAATGGTTCATAGTGCTACAACATTTTAATGAAATTCAATTGTCCAGTGGAGAAAGGTGGTCCGTACGGTCGTTTTTCATGCTCTCTTCAAATAAATTGCTATGAAGGCCTCCTTTCAGATATTCTACTAATTGTTGTAAAATATTTGATACTCAAATGTTTTCCGGGCTGAATAAAACATTGCAAAATAATAGCAATATTATGTATTAAAAATGTCATTTATGGAAGAAAGTGAAAGCTCAATTTTGAAAAAGGTGTGCGGAAATCGCTTGTAAGAAATGAGCAAAGGAAGGAAATCCAGCTGTCCGCTAAATAACTATAATTTAATTGTTGCTATGTGATGGTTTTCACGGCACTCAAGTTCAATGAATTCTATAAATAAGTTGTTTACTTAATTCTACTTGGGTTTCAGTATAAACAACATAAAACGGTCAAACGATATGGCAGTGGTAGCATCATAAACGGAAGTTCATTCCGTCCGTCTATGTGGTTGAATGGCTGCTAAATACAGGGTGGCGCAATAGAACGTGCATATTTAAAAAATAGATTAAAAAATAAATACAAAAGGTATGGCTAAAATGAATCTAAGGAATTGTAGAGTAATAAATGTAGTTTATTTTTTAACAATAACGTCATCTAAATGGTGACCCTCTCTACGACGGCACTCCTCTAACCGCAAACGAAAATTATTGAAAACTTTCTTCAGTAATACTGGCGTAATGGCTGCCATTTCACCACGGATATTCTCCTTGAACTGAACGATGTTTCTTGGATTATTACTGTAGACTTTGTGTTTGAGGTATCCCCACAAAAAAAATCAAGAGACGTCAAGTCTGGACTACGTGGGGGCCATGGGATATCACATCTTTTCGAAATCAGTCTGCCAAGGAACATCTGCTTCACCACCGCCATGGAGTCATTTGATGTCTGACAGATAGCTCCATCTTGTTGGAACCAAGTTCTGGAATTCACTATTCTTGAACTTTCAATTTCTGGAGCCAAAAATCCGTCCAACATCTCAACATAGCGTTCCGTATTAACCGTGACGTTTTGGCCCGCACATTTTTGAAAAAATGACCAATTATTCCTCTTCCAGAGATTGCTGCCAATATTGTCACTTTAGGACTATTTTTTTGGATTTTGGGATTTTCACTGTTCCAGTAACGACAACTTTGACGGTATACGAACCCATTCATAAGGAAATGAGCCTCGTCAGAGAAAAGGATATAGTCAAAATTGGAAAATCGATTAAGCATTTCATTAGCAAATGCGGGCCTTGCAATGAAGTCAGACTAGTTCAATTCTTGTGTTAATTGCAGCTTATATGGATGCAGTTTAAGATCCAATGTTAAAATTCGTTTCAAACTCCGACGCGATAATTGTAAGACAGACGATCTCTTGCGAGTCGACATTTGTGGATTTTCTCGTAGTGATTCCATAACTCTCTCAACATTGTCTTCGGTCCTAGATGTTCTTGGGCGACCATTTGCTTGTGGTTTAAATGTTGCACCGGTCTCTTCAAAACGCTTTACCCATTTTTACCCATATTTTAATTAAATTAGCACTCGGAGCTTCACTAATTCGCCGTAGTCCATATTCAGCACAATATAGTCGCCTAGTAGCAATATATGAGCGAGAGTTCTCGTAAAATGCGCGCACGCAAAATGCGCGACGCTTCCCGTCGAAGTGGTTCATAGCGACTAAAACTCCATGAGCCCGCCAACCCAACGATGTAGGCGCCCAAACTTGATGCACTTGATGTTGTCGCAGTTGGCCCACTTTTGATTACCAGTTATTATTTGCTTCACACATGAAGCGATTTTTTTGCGATTCAGCGGCATTTGGCAGACAGAAATTTGGTCCATTAAATTTTTTTTTTTGCGTTAACATGTCTGGCACCAAAATACCGACCCTTTTTTGTATCCAGCTGTGTGTAAATGGTCCCAAACGATTTTTTATGCAGTACTGGGCAATCGAAACATTTCTTACATGATGGTCAGACCTGAAGATTTCTACTATTCTACTGGCATTTCAGTCCGTGGTGAAAAATAATCGGAATAGAATGGATGAAATTCCACATGTGTGGGCTTCTCCCGTATCAGGACCATAAAAACTATACCCCTTTTTAAACAGTCTTCGCCTTTTGGGGTAGATATATGAAAAATTATGAAATATGATGCGTTTCTTATGTTATTTTCCATAATCCAATAGCATTTATACAACTCAAGATACAGATTGCTAAAGCAATCTATTCGAAAAATAAGGGATTTATTTGCGCTATACGTACCGTATATTTCGCACTGGTTACTGTAGCTTGTGGTATTGGGACAATATATGTGCCCGCTGCTAGTGTCTCCTCCCCAGATTATCACAAATCCTAAAATATTGCTTTTGTCACAAGAGTTTAGGACTGTGACTAGATAATATCCTTCCTATGCAAAACTGCACATTTGACAAAGTTTACTTTTATTAAGTGCCCCCTTTCTGCATTTTATGGTTTATAAAATTGAGAATATTTTAAATGTAAATAAAGTTTTATACGCATTTAAAATAGAAAATAAAGAAATACACAAATTGTGCAATGTATTGATTATGTTTATATCGATAATAGGATGACATACATCATCAATATTTCAAACTAATTATCACATAAGGATTTCAGTAGACTACTGTTAACGATATGCATTTTATTGATCTGAAACATATTAAATTCACAAACGATGTCAAAACGAAAAAGGGACAAAACAAATAAAATTTCATTTATGTGGGTATTTAAAACATATACAAAGTGTTGTTCTATTTCCAAAGAATAAACATAAATTCATTTGCATAATGTTGCGCACAGTTCCCGCATTACTTTGCTTCTAACATACTTAGTATAAAACTGATGTTGGCACTTGCGTATAAACCAAGTTTTCCTTTCATATGTCAGCAACAAATCGTAAGCTGTTTTTAGTACGTACGAGTACAAACAAAGTTTAAAATTAACACAACATGGCATACAGATTATTCTGCATTTCTATTTAAGTTTTGTCAAAAGTTTTCCAAGATACTGTAACACAAACGTCAGCTTAACCTTTAAACCCTACATCACCGATTATTGGCACACACAGTAGTACATTTTTATGATAGATAATCTCGTCAGAAAATGATGATGATAATGTCGTGGTTATTCTGGTGTATGAGAGGTGAGCAGCAAAGTGTATAGGAAATTTTAAAAGTAATACTAAATCAGAAGTTCAAGATAGACCAAGGTTTTTTTATAATAATCTTAAATATGAATTTCGATTCTACCAATGAGTGGAATTACAATTAATATATATCTATTCTTATGACCATCACTGTATTGAAATAACTTGTATAACTTCTTGTAGTCTTTTTCGAATATTACAATGTGAGTTTGGTCGTGTGGACCATTTCAAGAGTTATTCGTCGTAATACATTCGCCACAGACAGTCGCTGGAAATAAAGGCTGAAGCCTTAACAATAGTGTGTTTCGTTTAAGCTTAATAAAAGTATTATCCCATTTATGAAGCTAACGGTTCAGATTTTCCTTCAACTAATATTTTTCCCCCTGTTTATTCTTTTCGAGAATATTCAACAAATATTCTTCGCCTATACATCACTATTTTTTGGTCCTTCGAGCCGAGAAAGTCACTATTGTGTCATAAATACAGTGTATATTTTTTAATTATTCAAATTTATTACATCGTCTTCAAAGAAGGTTCTTTCCAAAAGAAAAATAAACTTAACGTAACGTCAACGCACTTTTCAATCGAAATTCCTGGAGAAGATTTTAGCTTTTGATGCGTATTCTCTTTTATGCCTGCTATCAACATTTGCCTGAAAGTGATAATTTGAGATTTTGAAAGTGGCAAAAGACCATATCTAATGAATATGATGATTTTTCGATGATAGCTGTTGAATCTTTGACTAGAAGTTCGTTCGCAATGACAACCCTGTAAGATGATGCGCTATAATCGTGCAAAATTCATAAATTTTCTTTTCAATGATCGGTGTCATTTTTCAACAAATTTGCTCCCTCAAACACTTCATAACGCTCAGATAATATGAGTATTTTTTCTTTATGACTATCTGTCAGGTATTCTTCATTACATAACAACGCGATAGTCATTGAAAACAATCTATATTCTTAGGTTTCAAATAATTTGCAAAGCGCTATTCCCAAGCTTGTTGAATGGTTTGCCTGTTATACTCATATAGATATGTCCCGTAATCAGTTTTAATGCATTTTATGAATGTGGATTCGGAATTGACTTGTTCTAGGAAGTCTTCAGCTACTTTTACGTTATTAAGTTTTTGCAGAGAATTCATGTCTTTCAAAACTAGTCGTTGCGTTTTATATCCTCATAATCGTGTCAAATTCTTTGAATTGATTAGAGAAACACTGGAAATTTTGCCGTTATTTATCTTAAACTTATATGCGATTTTCAGACACAGTTTTCTTGACTTTATCGATGTCAACATCAGTTGAAGACATAAAATGGTCGATTGAAGCCAGGAAAATGTTCCACCGCTAATGAATGCGCTGCAAATGCACATGTTTTTGATATACCTTTGCCCAGTGTTGAACGTTCAAATTAAGTTCAGCTAAATAAAAAATATGATTCAGAAATAAAAATAAATTTCCTTGCGTCTCATGAATGACATATAGGAGAGATTCTCACGTTCAGTGAAGTTACACACATTCAATTTTTAGACCATACAGTTTAATGACGATACCGAACGCCACAATTTAAGAAGCATTTACACGATTTGTGGATTACTGGACTACTCCAAGTGTTCGTCAGAGACATCGAGGTGACCGCGCCGCTCAATAATGATATTTGACTGTATGCGGAGTTGAACCTGCGATCATGCGAACGATAATCGCTTGTACTAACCATCGCGCCACAGTCGGTCATGAATCTAGGAATACATGTGTTATATCGGGCAATTTATATGGTAGGAAAGGGCATGATAATCCGACTGATTTAACAAATGTTATCAAACATTATAACTGCAGTACGCTTGACAAAAAGTCAGGTAACCACAATTCACCGGTTAGAGATTAGAGGAGAGAAATTAAATGGGGATGAAACAGTCAAGACGAGGTTAATTAGCCAACTTTCTATTTCATACCTATTTCTATTCCCACCCCACTTTTATAATTGGTAAATGAGCCTAATTTGACAGCATTTAATGCAACTAAATAAAAAATATAAACCTAAGAAAATATTTGTTTTAAATCGGTTACTTGTATGTTATTAGTGTCATCAGAAGGGTCGCGGCCGCTTGGTAAACTTTTTTCTAGTTTTACAAGGAATCAGCAGACAATATAATGAACTAAAATATCGGCTACTCCAGACTTCTAATTAAGAATTACATAGGAAAAAATTTGCTTTGGGAAAACCGGTCAGTTTGCATTTGGGACACCAGAGGGAACTTTTAATATTGTCAATTATTATTCTCAGAACCGCAGAATGAAAGGGAGAAAGCACTCGATTTCTATCCTCAGAACAAGCTTTAGCAAAGGATTAATGTGCCAAATATAGGTAAATTCCGTGAAATTGCTTGAAAGACACAATGCTAAGTATGTATGTGGGTTAAATCGGTTATTTACATGGGAAGTATCAGAAAGACCATTCTCCATGAATTCTATCAAGCATTGCGAAGCAACACAATGGACAAAAATTTAGCTAACGAATTAAAAGCTACAAACAGGAAAAAAAATTTCGAAGAATCGGAAAGGATAGGTCGATATACACCATTTGTAATACTCAACTACAATTTTGCAAAATATTGGGCTGTGTCCAGTTTGAAGAAGTTTCAGTAAGTTTTACGAAACCAATCAGCCAGACAAGGCGGACAATGCCCAATCGACTTAAAAAGTCTTGAAACACATTTGGCCAAAACATGCTTGGTACTTTAAACACTTTCGTCTGGGTGTTAAATTTTTACCGTGTTAAGTAATGTATACTTTCTTTCCTTCAGTTGAAGTTTTAAATACAACATATATAGGGCAAGTGAGAGATGACTATAGGTTTAGGTTTTTCAAGGCTTTTGTCTAGAATATGATTTGGCCGGCCAAGATCTCCTATGCCGCCGTGCCAAACCAAATTTCTTCAAATTTGTTTACTTTGAATCAATGCAGTCTCTTTGATTATATGTTGTTTGGTTCCTTCCATACAGCCTTCGTCTGCACATTAAAAAAAAACAGAAATTGTTGACAAAACTGCACAACGTCTGAAGCAAACCCCATGAAGTTGAAGTAAATGTTCCATGTCCTCTTCAAATGTACATAACATGACACTAACATGACAGCTCCCAAACATAAATGTTCACATCCCAGCACATCCACATCCTTCTACGCAACGAACACTTCTTCTTCGAACAAGTACGATAGTAACATAGTAATCTCAATATTGACATGAATGAAATTATGCAAAAATAGTTTCCCTTCATACACAAGTATTTGTTGGGGTATGGAGAAAAATGACGGTTACCCATGTAGAAAGGATCTGTCCCACAAAAGGGGATTACAATGGGGTACAGGATATTCAACCATTTGTTAAAGTGCTGCATTATAGCTTTTTGCTTCGTTGTTCTAAGCATTTGGGAGAAAATTTGTCGAGAGAAATGTTTATGTTGTTGTTCCATTAGCAGAATACTTTGAAAAAGGTTCATATTCCCTTATTGAAAATTACTGAGGGAAACATCAAGGAACTTTCAATTAATTGAAATGATCACAACTCACGAGAAGGTTAGTAAGGAACAGAAAATCCATCAGCATTTTATGGGACAATATGTGTAGTGCAGAACATGTAAGGTATTCAGGTCAGCTGGAAAATGCTTTCCTCCATTTCGTCCTCATTCTAAAACATTTCGGGTGCTATTGGTTTCACTATGCATTTTTGTGGCAACTTCTGTGAAGAAAAGGAACTTTAAAAGCATTGTAATGGAATACGTAATGTTTTGAGGGCTTATGCTTTTTTCACATGTTCCAATTCTTCCAATATCATGGTTTGTGTAGAATTAACCATTATTATTAAACCTTTAGGTAAATGAAAGTTCATGACAGTATAGTCACGAAGATAAAAGCAATAATGAAAAAAAAATCTATTATTTTTGCATGACATTAAAGACTATAGTTAACGTAGTTAGAATGATTCGATATACATCAAATATCTACTGTTTTCTTATATTACTTGTTATCCCTATTGAAGGTAATTCAATTATGTTTCTCTTGAAGACACCCTCTTCTCTTATACCAAGAAAACCTTGACAAATTTGAGAGTTAGGCCATAGCTGAGCTGAACATATTAGATTATCATCACCATCATTATTTACCTCAGAAATGGGTTGACTTTGTCGCAATTCGGCAGCGACTCGCTAATGTAAATTCCATCCATGATGGTTTTTCATGCAATGATTAGCTTCTGGGAAATCGAATTAGTGATTACATGATTGTCGGAACTTTACAATTTTTATTATTTTATTGACATTTTTGACGGAATTAAGAGTTAGGCCGCAGGTGAGATGATCATAGTAGATGATCATGGCCATCACCATCCACTGCAAAAATGGGTAGAGTTTTTCGCAACTCAGCAGTGATTCGCTAATGTAAATCCTATCCATGATGGGTTTTCATGCAATAATCAACTTCTGGGTAATCGAATTAGTGATTACATGATGGTCGTAACGATTTCCATTATTCTATTCACATATTTGTCAATTGACCTTCCTATCGACTAACAATTAATGCCTCAAAGTGCTAATTTGATTTTTGAAAGGAGATGAAAATCAGCCGGATTATAGTTGTGCGACTATATTTGTTGAGTTTTAAGATGAAATGGCAGATTATTGTGATGAAGAATCTATGAGTTTTTGATACACAAATCTGGCGTTTTTCGATGAGTTTGCTTTCTCAAATGCCGCATAACACCTAAATAATACTTTTTGTTTACCATCCGATATTTTTGCAAAGAATTTTGAGTGCAAAACATTGTGATAATCAAGGAAGACCGTCAACAATTTGTTGTCTTTGGATCGACTTTGAAGTATTTTTTTCCGGTTCACCTCAATTTGAAGCTATCATTTCGAAAATTGTTAACAGTCAACAATATGTTGACTTTTGATCGACTTAGAATTGTTTTTTTTTTGTTCATCTCAATTTAAAGCCGCAATACCGATGATAGTTAACAGTCAAAAATATATTGACTTATTAACGACTTTAAGGGGGTTTCTCCGCTTCTTGCTTGTTGAAGGGGTTTCATGTCAAACTTGCATTATAATGCGTTATAATAATGCGTTTTATATATAAGAATTGACTTGTTCTCTATACGTTCAGCGAATTTAAACCACTTGATTTTTTAGAAGTGCATTCGTGTCTTTCGAAACGTGATAATCAAGGGAAACAGTCAATAATATGTTGACTTTTGAACGAATTTGAAGTGTTTTCTTTCGGTTCATCTCAATTTAAAGCCGCTATTCCGAAGCTTGTTAACGGTCTGCAATATGTTGACTTCTGATCGACTTTGAAGAATTCTTTTCATCTTAATTTGAAGCCACTATTCCATCATAATGCGTTATGATGCATTATAATAATGTGTTTTATTTAGAAGAAACTGGCATTGACTCGTTCGTTAAAACAATTGATTTTTCTGAAGAGAATTCGAGTCTTTCGAAACTAATCGATTGACACGGCGTTTCATACCCAAACTTCGTGGGACATGAAAAGCTCACAAACTGTTAAACATTTAAACTTAAATAACGATTTTCTGTCACAATTTCCTTCACTGTATTAATCACTTTGATGGCCGAACAGAGTAAGGCAAATTTTCCGCCTCATATCGATTACTTTTGATTGCACGGTACCACTTTTTCCAACACAGGCCTTCTGAAATATTTTCCATGAATCGGCACATGAAACTCCATTGGCAATATAAAATTTGAGACGAATTTGGCGTTCATTATTTTAATCAATTGTAAAAATCGCAAATCACATTTAGATGATCTGACAACGTCAAAACTCCGAGCCATTATAGACGATAATAGTAGCGAATAAACAATAATATTTATATTAAGCCGGTATTTTAAATGGCCAATTCTTTGTACACTTTTGATGGAAAATGAATTAGAAATTTTTAAATATAATTTTCCAAAAGTGAAATTTTACGCAAATTAGCAGACACATAAATTTGCTATTGCACAGCTACAAAAATTCTTACATTTTACTCGTATATAAATAAGATTGAAATAGAAGTCATAGCTTTGATTGCTAACCAATTTATTTACTTTTCTTAATATTCTTTAAAAGAATTTTTTTATTATTTGGGATAAACACTTTATGATATCATACACAAATACAAACAAATAAATATCATATTCATAAGTGCACATATTTTTATATAACATCCGGTAAGCAAACAATCAAATAATCTTTGTTGGCTTATGGTTTGGCCTCTTCGTATTTCCGTATTTTTCTCAAGCTTAAAACCTGCAAAATCAATAAATATCTTCATTTGTGGATTCTTAGTGTGGTATGATAAGAAGGGGGCGGGAAATGGCGAGGAAACGAATAATATTGAAGACTGAATTTAATAACAACAGTGCTGATTGTTATGGCCCCCAATCACTTTTAAAGCTGATTGTTATCGTATAGTCCTTATAGATTTCACCAAATTAAGGCGGAGAAAGTTCTCTGATACTACAGGGGCCTTCGGTTTTTGCAATGTCAACAGTCTGTATGGCATTTGTGTTCAAATTAAATTGACTTTTAAAGAATTCATGTTGCTGCAATTATTTTTTTGTAGCTCTATTGCTGTAATGCTTTCTGCTGTCCATCCACTTGCCACATTGTATTCTATTTTTGGAGGATAAAATCAATTATTTTCAACCGATCCACTATTATATTTTGGCTGAACAATGCAGATATTTTAGTCAGATAGTCTGACTTACATATAACTTCACCCATAAGTAGTCCTTTGTCTTATTGCTGAAGTGTGCGTCATATATTTGGGGCTTGATAAAACACCAGTGTTCTTATCAAAAAATCGCTGTGAAATAACTTACAACAAAGGGAACCAACACAGCTTACTGAAGCCATGCACTTAGAAATTGTAGAGGAAAAAAATTGTATACATTTGCTAAATTTATATGAAATTTGTACGCAGTCCAATTTCAATAGCAGAACTAAGTTCTCTGAAGCCCTGGTACACATAAAATTATGCTGGAATATAATCGTTAAACGTAGTGTTTGCTGCTAGAAAGAATATGGTTAAGCGGTTTAGTAAACAATTATGGGGTTTTGAAAAAACAAATTATACCGAACATTAGGTGCAATAAAACTGACAAAACTTCCAATCCATGAATTAGGTATGACGGAGGAAAATTTAATTTTGTGTGAGAGCAGAGTGGCACTGACGTCCGTTTACATTATCACAACTAAGTTTATCAAAAGTATGATATACCCGTATGCTGAAAATGAGAAAATTCAGTACAAAACATAAAGCTGAGAATTTATTATTTAAATCGGTCATTCATGAGAACAGCGTGGCACTGATGTCCGTTTTCCTTTTTAGAATTAAGTTTATCAAAAATGTGATATACTCGCATGCTAAATATGGGAAAGTTCAGTACAAGATATAAAGCTGAAAATTTATTGTCCAAATCGATCTTTCGTATGAGAGGCATCAGAAATTGTAGTTTAACTACTTCAGTTTAATCTGGCTTTACCAAGCATTGTATATTGTACAACACATAGCCAATCAATTAATTGGAGCTATCAAAAGGGCCGTAAAATTCAATAACTTCTTGGCATTTTGAAGGCAATTCCATTATGCTTCTGCCATAGAAACCCCGTCCCTGATGGCAATAAACTGAGACAGTTGATTTTCACAAGTTTCTTTTGAGGCGAATTTGTCACCAGCAACATCATTCGCTATAGACTGAAACAGATAGCAATTACTCGATGCCAGGTCCGGACTACAAGGTGTATGCATAAGCACTACCCAACCAGTTCTCTTTTTGTGCTAAATTTTTTCAAGAGATTCCAAATGCTTTTCTGTGCAATATTTATTCCCTAGGCAATCTAACAAGTTGACCGTATTTGACGATTTTCATTAATTTATTGACATTTTCGACAACTGCCTTTCAAAGCTCGGTGCATCTTTGACATCAACATTATCGGAACGGAATCGACGATACCAAAATTGCGCATGATTTCGCATTTTACATTTTTAATCAGCTGGATTGCCTTTTCGTCTTTATCCAAGAAAAACTTAAAGTTATGGTGTATCTTCTCTTTGCTGGTGTTCATTTTTGACGAGCGCTCAAGCAGTACTGGATTGACCACATAACCAGAATTAAATTCTTACTTTTGCCAGCAATACATTTTAATCACATTCACTGCTGTTTTTTCCATTCCAATCGTGTATTCGTATTCTTGCAGTCAGGAAGAAAAATTATTTGTAAAAAAATTTCATTATATGCCATACCCTTTTGAATTTTTTAACAATTTCTGTTGCCACTTTATGATATCTGGCACTCGATTCTGAGTCAATTGCAGTAATTTGCGTTTTCGCCACCCAACCGCCCTTGCGCCAATAACCCCGACGGCATGTTGGCTGGCAGAATCGATATTCCATTTATAAAGCTGTATTGATATGAGAGGGCGAAACAAAAAGGATACGCTTTACAAAAAAAAAAAAAACAAAGTAAGTGAATGAGATTCAATGTTGATTATTGCTTGGTTCATATATAATACTCGTACTTTTTGTTAAATACAAACAAATTGATGATAAGTGGCAATTTTTATGACAGCCCTGGAATAAATGTAAATTTGTTTGCTCGGGTAGTTAATTTGAATGACTTTTGGCGTTAAGGTAAAAAATTAATAAGTTAGTGAATGGCTTCGAAAGAAGTTTGCATGTGAACTTCGTAGCCAGCCTGTTGTGTTATTGATATTTTAATTATATAGGAATTGACTGACAAGACAATACAAAACAGTGTGATATTGGTCAATATCAAACAGTCAATTCAGTATGCCGTTGACATTTTTAATATGAATGCAAATTAAGACAAATTATTAAAAGATTGTAGAACTTTTCACTTGCATTCGGTGAGGAAAAGAAATTTGACACCAGTCGTCTACAGTCAAATTTGTATTGAATTAATTTCTCTCATCTAGTGTATTGTAAAAAGAAAACCTTCCAAATTATGATTTGCATAACTCAAATTTGTATTAACTTTATTTTCTTCATTCATTCATTGTGATTTCGCTACAAATCCAACTTCAAAATCTTCATATGTTGTTTTCGAAGCGATAGATCCTTTAACGAATGGTTGATGAATTAACTCAATTTCGAATCATGCATTTCTTAAATTTTTATCACTCTTTGCAATAGCGAAAACTAAAAAGGTTGTTTGAAGTGTAGCAATTCTGTAAAAAATAAGCCTTTTCCAGCTTAAACAGAATCATTTCCAAATAAAATTTAATGTTTTTTTTTAATGATATCAAGTATCAAGTATTTTACGTATCAATTTTCTAGAGAACAGAAACCGTTCACAAATCCAATGAGCCCTCTTACAATCTTATACAAAAATTTGTTGATTCTAATCACAAATGATTACATTAATTATTAAATATAAATCAAAAAATTGAAAATTGTGTTTGTTGGAATTTCAAATGCAGTTACTTCATGAAAGTATAATATTTTCTAATAATTAATACGGTGGTTACGTTGAATGCGATATAAATACGTGCACAAAATTCCGAGAAAATATGAGCATACTTGTAGTTGATAGGATTATGGTATGTGCATCGATAGCATCACATTTATATATCAATTTAATATCAGAAATAATTACTCGAAAGGGGGAGTGCGAGTACACAACAAATTTTTCATAATTATAAACTCTATTCAAGCATCAACCGTCTTCGCATATGATCGCCCAATAGCAACCATATTCGTTCAAAATGTAAATATGTTGCAAAACTCATCCAGAATATGTGGTGAAGCGAAATTTTCTTCAATTAAACACAAATTTCGTCAAGTAAGGTATGGTAAGAATTGCATTATTTTTCCAATGGATGGCTTTATGTATCTGTACCCCGCGTACAAATACGATATGGATGCGCTGATGGCGCTAAGAAGCCAACACATCTCGTACTCAAAACACCTCTCAGACTGTCTTGTGACTGCTGCACTCAGAGATTTTTGCCAGTGCATCAAAAATTAGCAGTTTTCCTTCCTTAAAAACGAAAGCGCAAGCCAAGTAATAGGCAATGTGAGTAATGTTTATAGTTTTAATTTCGATCCAGTTCCGGTAATTTTGATGTCAAATACGCACCACACACCAAGTCCGATCATCATATAAACAGTGCACAACTGACCTTTCAGAAGCTCTGAAATGAGAAACTCGTCGCATAGGTGCCACATGAGTTAAAGCAAAAAAATCTCATGGTCTAAATTTCCATGTCCTAATCCAAAATTATTTTCATACACATTTAAATATCGCGAATGTATCTAGAAATCCCTCAGTTGATACAAGTTATTTGGTATCGGTTATTAGAGATGGTATAAGAGAATTTACGTTTCAGAAGTCACACAAAAGAAATCCTAGACAGGAAATAATGCATTGGATAAACGGTAACATTTAAGAAAACATTTTATATTTAAGAAAAAGTTTTTACGTAAACGCCATCAATGCCCTGGTAATGAGGGAATTAGAAACATTTTGAAGTTTATTAGCAAAGTAATTAGAAAGGCATGTAAGGCATCTATAAACTATTTGTATATGGACACTTTATATAATATACAACACAAGCCAACGGAATGTTGGTAATTTTTGAATGCAACTTTAGGAAGATCATCGAGCCATTCAACTCAATTGAAGGATAGTGATGGATCTATTATCATAAATAAAGTTCAAATGGCAAAGATATTCAATGAATATTTTTTTAAGTCAGTAAAAGATTTAAGGTCTAGAATTATACAAAATCCTTCTGACCATTTCAATGCGATGAGAACTCTATGTCGACAAAATTCTAGACTACATTTTGATTACACCACAGACAATGAAATGCAGAACATCGTTCTTAGTTTGTCGCGTGGGAAAAGTCCGGGTTATGATGGAATTTCTTCAGTCATCATATTAGAAAGTCTTCACATTCTTACCCCATTTTTAGTAAATATATTTAACGGTGTTGTCGACAATTCAGTGCATCCCGACATACTGAAAGTACACCGAGTTGTTCCTATCCCAAAAGAACGCAACGTTTCTACTGTTGACAACTACGGGCCAATTGCTGTTTTGCCAGTAAGTAACAACATATTTATTTGTATTTGAACAAATATTATATAATCAAATATCAGGATATGTGGAAAAAACAATTTATCAAATGGCTTTCAATAAGGATTCCGGAAAGGGTGCGGTACTGAGGAAGCTGGCATAAACATAGCCAATTGCATTTGTAAATCTTCGGACGATGGCTTTAAAGGTGCAGTTGGAATTTTTTATGATTTTTCCAGAGCATTTGATCTTATTGATCGCGAAAGTTTAATTCAAAAATTGAAATATTATGGAGTTTGTGGGAGGGAGCTGTCACTTATCGCAACTGTCAAAGACATTGAAAATAGTAGCAAATCTTCCTATAGCAGTTTCGACTGTTCCCTTATATAAAGATGTTTTTGCGACGATTTTGCCAATATGCGGAATCTATAAACTGCAGCTTTTATTACAGTATAGGCCATCATACCATAAAGTTCCCAGAAATCAACACAGTTTCAATATAAGAAATAGTAGCCATCTAAGCGTAATAAAGTGTTTGTTTGAAACCACGAATCAACGAATACAATTTTCAGGAAGTCAAGAATTTAAACATTTACCTCCTTATTTAAAGGCTGAAACGAGAATTTCTTCGTTTAAAACTTTGCTGAAAAAACTTATTTGTTACACAACACAGAAGAACTTCTGATTTAGGAAATGAACTGAGAAGTATTTTCCATTCTAAATATATATATATATATATATATATATATATATTATATATATATATAATATATATGTATATATATATACACTTTTTTTTTTTTTCTCTTTTATCTTCAAATATTGTAAATAATGTTATATTCGAAGTATTGCTAACTCGCCTCTATAAAGTCTACAAGACGCTGAGGCTTTAAACTAATATTAATTTGTTTTGGTTTAAGTTTTTAAAATGTTGTTTTATAACTATTAGTATTCAAAGCAATAAACAAAAATCGTAACAAAATCGACCCATTTTGAAGCGGATAATGACTGGTGAAAAGTGGGTCTATTAAGATACGTCAGCTGAAAATGGTCGTGGTCGAACAGCTGTGAACGGTAGACAAGTGGTTTTGTTGTAATTCCAATTGTGTTCCCTCAGGACAACCTCAGACCAATCACAATGACAGTAGCTCGCAAAAAGTTTCAGGAGCTTATTTGGAACATTCTTATGCATCCAGTTTTGCGTCCAGACCTAGCACCAAGTGATTAGCACATGTTCTTCTATGTGGCGAATAACTTCGTTGGTGAAAAGTTCGTCTCAAAAAAATGTGTGAAAATGAACTCTTCCAGTTTTTGCCAGCAGAGACGAGGGTTGTTATGAGAGAGAGAGAGGCATAATGGAATCACATTCAAGATAATAACAAACTGTCTGAAAAATGTTGCATATTTCTCCTAAATCAGATCATTCCAACTAGATTAAATAAAGCCTTCAATATCCCTTCAGTACAAATAAACATAAACCGCGAAATGTGCTGCAAAAAAAATTCTAATAAAGAGAAATAAAATCCGCCGTATCGGCTTCATGTTGAGATATAACTAAACTTTGTCGAATTAACTAAAATAGCGCTGCAAATTGCAAATTTTCTGCAAATTAGTTTTATTTCCGCGAAAAAGAGAAATTTTGTTGTTTCACTCCGACTCATCAAAGAACTACCCAGTACAAATATTTATATGTGTGCATTAATTCTAATAAATTGTGTTTTTTTTTTTCAAATTTCAGTTGACATTTATATGTGTAGTATTTCAATTTTTCCCCCTAACTCTCCTGCAGCAAGAAAACATTTCCATATTAAATTAAATGTTTATCAAAAGAAAAATATCGAGATATATGTAAAAAGCGTCATGAGGGGAAGGTGCCATAACCACTGCCACAGCTATTGTCAATTTTAGCATAATCACACCCGATATTATTGCTTTGTTCCTTTGATACTTGCAAAAATTTGATAACGAAATCAAACAAAGCTCTTCGATCAATCAAACGTGGCACGAGCCGCAAATGTTAGAAAGGCAGCATACAGCGTCGATGATGACAAGAATAACTACAACAACAACAACAATACTATCCATTATACGTGCGCACTGTAAGCCAATTTTGAGCTTGAAATTATTTACTTTAGATACTTCCACCAATCCTTACCAATCTTGAGCGCCTGGAGTCATCACATGGGTAGATGCAAAGACAGCGAACAAACAAAACAAAAATCAATATTTTCGTTTTTGCGAGTATTTTTTCAACTAAAATCAGATGTGACTTGCAGACAGCTCAAGAATAAACGAAAATGATGCTGTGTTTAAGAAGTATTCGGATTTTATTTTTGCAAACAAAATTCTGATGTTCAAATATTATTCTAACAAGAAATGAATGCATAAGTGCTGAATGACATTAAGGTGTACACATTGCATGGAATTCAATGCAATTTGAATATCACCCAAAAT
>JAHXMU010000022.1:903831-947855 GCA_019455685.1 Philornis downsi
GCTGGGATAACGTCAACCGGTATTATTGGACCATACTTTTTTGAGGACGAAAGAGGGCATGCGATGACGGTTAGAGCGAACAATTATTGCAACATGCTAGCAGACTTTTTGGTGCCAGCTTCGCAAGAACTTCAAGGCAATACCTCGAAGATGTGGTTTCAACAGAGTGCGGCCACATGTCATACGGCTAGGGTATCCATAGAGCTGCTGAAAAATGTTTTTTCTGGAAAACTCATTTCGAAAAGGGGGGATATTGAATGGCCCCCACGTAGCCCCGATCTCTCTCCATGCGATTATTTTCTATGGGGCTACCTCAAATCGGTAGTCTACGAGAATAATCCAACCAATTTAGAGCAGTTGAAGAGGAACATTATTCAGGAAAGTAAAAAAATACCGAGAGAGGTTCCAAGAGTGTCAAGCAGCCGAGGGAAGCCATTTGGACAGCATTATTTTTAAGTCTTAAAAATTCCCATTCTTCTACTTTCTAAAAATACAAATATATTTTTTTATGTTTCGTAGTTTTTTTTTATAATTGAATATTTAAACCGCCAACACCCTTATGGCCCACCCTGTATATAACCGATGATAAGTGCAATCATCAGTTATCGGCATCATCAGCCATTGCAAGTGGCATCGCCTGTTCCAGGTTTCCAGTTTTCAATACTTAAAAAAAAATATTTATAATCAATTAACATTAATATTTACATTTAACGAGGCAAGACGCAGAATTACTAGCTTCACGCATGCAGCAGTGGAAAAATCTTGCAGTTGAGACAAAAGTAACAACCTATAGAGGTAGAAACTTGGAAAGGGAACACTCTATTCTATACTGTACTGATGTTGATGGTTTATTTCAAAAAATGAAGCAGCCATATGATAAACCTGAATGAAGATTATTTATTAATGGCTCTATGAACAGTGTAAAGGCTCTTGTTTTTCATAATGGGAATGAAAAACCATCCATACCAATTGTTCATGCCGTTAATACAAAGGAAAATTACGAATCAATGACTGAAATTTTGACATTATTCAAATACAGCGATAAAAAGTGGAAGATCTGTGGTGACCTTAAGGTGTGTGATTTAAGTAGACCATCGTATATAACTATAAAATAATCTGTTTCAGGTCATTGGTTTGTTGACTGTTATGCAAGGAGGTTTCACAAAATATTGCTGTTTCCTTTGTATATGGGTTAGTCGCGCTACATTTCATCATTACATCAGATCAAAGTGGCCAAAAAAACTAAGTATTCGCAAGGAAAACAAAACATTTCAAATAAATCATTAATTACTCCAAATGACGTTTTTTTTTCGGCCGCTCCACATAAAATTGGCCTTCTTAAGAACTTTTTTTAAACTCTGGACAAAGATGGTGCAGCATTTAAATATTTGTTGGCGTTTTTTCCTAAAATTGCATATGTTAAAATCAAAGAGGGCATATTTAATGGCCCTTAGATTAGGAAGCTATTGAATAAGGCGAATTTTTCATAATGTTTATTGGAGAAAGAATGTGCAGCCTAGAAAATTTTCAAGAGCATCGCAAACAGTTTTCTTGAAATAAATAAGAGTAAAAACTACAGACAAATTGTCGCTAAATTATCAAAAAATTATCGCGAATTAGGTGCACGAATGCCACTCGAAATGCATTTTCTTCATTCGCATTTAAATTTTTTTCCACAAAACCTGGGTGCGGGGGGGCATGTTCACCAAGATTTAATGGGAATTGAAAGACATTATCAATAATTTTGGAACGAAAGCCTGCTGGGAGACTATTGCTGGACTCTAATACGTGAAACCGAACCAACAAAATACAAACGACGTTCAAATAACGCCATTCACTTTTGAAAATTCATTGATTTAAAAAAAAAATAATGACCTTTTATGTAAAAAACGAATAAAAACATTTCTTTTTTTTTGTATCTCCATAAACTGACATGATAAAACCAATTACAGATTCGAATTCAGCCCAACAAATTATCCTAGTAAATATAGTTGGTTGCTCCAGTCCATAATCTTGTTGGCTAGTGTAGAAGGATTTTTCTGCAAGTTCACTCAACTGCAGAATTTAATCATAGTTTTACCGAATATTGCGAAATAATTTAAGCTTACATCTACAAGATGCCACTATAACAAAATTAGTAATCTATACATTTTCTTGTTTAAAATTATTATTTAATATCATTTATTAAATATTAAATTATAAAAAAAAAATCCAATAATGATATCTCTCTAATATTGTTTTTCTTAAAACCTTTAGGACAAATCAGAGTTTTTTTCCCATCATTTTCATCTTTTTGCTACCATCGTAAATCCCATAACGGTTTTATTGCTGTCAAAATAGAACAAAAACATTTTTTTTACCTTTTTCTGTCGTCTGTAAGGGATGAATGAATCCTTCAATTGTCTCACGTCTGAACCCTGTACAAAAAGGAAAAGTGTTTGCCAACAATATTCGGTTTTGTAATAGAGAATAAGAGATGATATAAAATTTACGCCATAAAATTTGAAACTAAACAATGCCATAGCACAGCACTTTTTTTATCATCTTTTTATTGGTTGCTAGAATGGAGGGATTAGAATAGGGCGTGCTGGTAATAACTGTGTCATTGAAAGAATAAAAAAAATTGTTGTGACAGAGAATATGGAGTTTATTGAGGCTTACTTGACAGCCTGTATGTAAAAAGTTTCTTTAAAGAAGACAAAAGAAACCAGTTTTGGATATTGAAAGAGTTTTTATGCATTGATTTCAAAAGTTACAGGCATAACACAGAATGTAAACTGCACAAAGTAAGATCATTAATTTATATGGCCACATTTTTGCTCTCAATCGTAGCTGTTAGCAAGTATCTAGGATGTCTTTTGAAAAATGGAAACAAATTTTAGATATCTACACAAATTTTAAATTATTTATGGTCGTATTTGGTTCCTGACTTGGAGACGCATCAAATTTATAACCCGTCGACGACAACATAACAACAGTAAATTGTTATCAGCAATTTGAAATCGAAACACCAGTGCAGAAATTTCAGTCCCGTGAACTGGATTAGATATAACTTCAACCAACTTTCTTTAGTGTTTTAACAAAAGCACGCCGAGAGCAAGAAGGAGGGTTTTTTTTAAAAAAATTTACTGAAAATTAAAGCACAATAAAACAAACATAGCTTACGTATCTTGCTTATTAAATAAAAATAAAAAAAAAATAAAAAGAAGCCATTAACTCTTGTTTTCGAAACCGGCTAACTTGTATGTAGAACTTGTAGGTAGGCAAATTACATTCATCTAAATTGAAGCCCGATATTTGCAAAATTATACTTAGGACAATTTGCAATATGTATGAACAGTACCAGAAAGAGTGTCGTTAATTTGTCGATTTTTTACAGTTTCGTCCAAAATTAAAAAGCAATACAGAGGACAAAAAACGCTCTTCATAGTTATCGAAAAATATTGAGTCTCGGAAAAAGGGTCAGTTTTTAAGGGACGTACCCAGAAGCAGCACAACATTGCGCTTCATATTCATTCGCAGATATTTTGGAGCACTAAATTTAACTGTGTTTACAGCAAAAGTATAAAATGTATGAAACTAAGAATTTCGTTTTAGAGAGGGTATGTTATGCGTTCTGTTCTCTAAGTTTTGAGATATACAGAAACAGATTTTAAATAAAACAATAGATTATTGAAATTAATTCGTTGACGGTGTAATTTTGGAATGAAATTTTGAATGCTGTATGATTTAGACCAGTACAGATATTTCAATCAAGTAAACTGATTTAAATTCATTCAAAGTTCTTTCGTGTTGGGACAAAAGAGGAAAGGAGAGGCGACAGAATGACCGTAGCTCATTGCAAGTTCTTATCAAAATTATTGTGAATTAAAGCACAATAAACTAAATAAAATTATAACTTTCTTAAGACATCCGTTCAGAAATTATAAGAAGAAATTAGGAATTATATAGGAATTATTGTTTTACCCTGAAGCTTGTCAATGCAATCCATTCTTTGTAAAGTCTGGGAGAGAAACTTTACAAAATAACTAAATGAATTAAATTAAATTTTATTAGATGCATGATGCTTTTTAAATTAAAGGAAATAGCCAGATGTGAATGAGTTACATTAAGTAAATTGAAGAGCACGTATCAGAAAGCAATAAAAAAAACTGCCTTCACAAAACGTTCTAAGCAGATATTAAAGTACAAAACCTAATCTTTCCAAGACCATGTAGCGTAACTCGATTCAGCAATTAAATCAGCATGAGATACAGAATGCTAAGGATCGAGCACATAAATCAGCGTGAGATGCAGATTGCTAAAGATATATTGGAAAAATAATGAAATTTTTTTTTGCTATACCTTTTATAAGCAAGTGTATATTTCCATTAGGTGCACAACTAAGTTCCCGCTGTTTGCCCATAGATGGCGCTATAGCCTAAACGTCATGAGCCAACATTAAGCATATGGTAAACATACCGCCTAAGTGATTTTCTTTTGACATCGTATTCTTGTGTGAATTTGTATGATTTTGTGACAAATAATCGTCATATGCGGGAAGTATTAATTTTCTTCTTTCATTCGAAGAAAACAGCGACTGAAGCTCATCGAGAGCTTCAAAACGTTTACGGAGATGCTGCTTAAAATGAAACAACGTGTCGATATTGATTCCGTCGTTTTAAAGACGATTTTCATATTGACCACCGTCCCCATGAAGAAAGGCGAAAAACCTTTGCAGATTCTGAATTGACGGCATTGCTTAATGGGGATCCACGTCAAGCGCAGGTAGAGCTTGTTTCAGTATTACGCGCCAGGCCATTGCCAAGCATTTGCATGTGTTGCGAATGATTCAAAAGCAAGGAATTTGGATTCCTTATGAGTTAAAGCTAAGCGACGGTGAACATGTTTTTTTCGCCTGTGAACAACTGGTTCAGCGACAAGAAAGAAAGAGGGTTTTTACCGTATTGTAATGAGTGATCAAAAATGGATTCATTACAGTAATCCAAGGAAAAGAAAGTCATGGGCACTGGCCGGTCATACTTTCACGTCGTCGTCTCGGTCGAATATTCACAATAAAAATTTTGTGCTCTGTATTTGGTGGGACCAGATCGGTGTTATTTATTACGAGCTGTTGAAACCAAGCGAAACCATTACTGGGGATCGATATCGACATCAATTAATGCGACCGAGACGAGCTCTGCGCGAGAAATGTCTACAATACGCGGAGAGGCACGAAAACGCACTCTTCAGTATGACAACGCTCGGACTCACGTGGCCAAACCAGTTAAAATCTGCCTGGAAACGCTGAAATGGGAAGTTTTACCCCGTCCGTCATATTCTGCAGATAATGCGTCGTCCAATTATCATTTGTTCCGATCGATGCACAAGGACTGGCTAAACAGCAGTTTCACTAATATGACAACATCAAGGAATGTTTAGATTCGTGGAAAGCCTCAAAAGATGAACAATTTTACCCTGACGGAGTTCGAACTTTGCCAGAAAAATGGCGATAAATAATAACTAGCTGTGGGCAATACTTTCAAAAAATCACTTGTGAACACTTTTTTTTATAATAAAGTTGCATTTTTATAAAAAAAAAAATTAGCGAGAACTTAGTTGCGCAACTAATATAAAGGTCTGTAGTTATGTATTTTTTGTGGCGAGGCCCAGCTGAGTCTTCCCAATAAAATCATTGTGTTTTGAAGTTTAAAATTCTTCGGGGGCTTGACCAAGTAAGTCGAAAACGAATTGTTTGTTTGTCAAACTATGAAATAAATAACTTGAAAAGAAATAAACAGTAGTTTTATCCTATAAAACAATAAAACAGATATACGAGTATATCTTAATTTCCTCATGTGACGGTATAATTAAATGATTTTCGACCAATTTTGGTGTTTTTCGCCATCAAAAAATTTAAAATGACTTCACCCAAAAATTGAAAATCGAACTTTTGATTAAAGTTTTGCACCTCAATATGAACACGTAGCAATTTAAGTCTTAAATTTCCAATCTCGGTAGCTTTTGTTTTTGCCACAAAAATAGAAAAACTCCTGTCTTTACTTGATGATTCGCATACTACGGCATTCGCTGCCGCATTGCCACATTATTTTTCTTATAAAAAGTAATCCAAGCAATAATTTTCACCTTTGATATACGATAATTAAATTTATACTTCCTTTGACATCTAATGAAATTTACATCACGTACACCTAATCAGATATATATGTATAATAAAATTAGCAAAAATGTACTTAACTCTAAGCTTGCATGTATTACAGTTAATAACTAATTGTATCAGACTTTTATTTATTCAATTTACGCAACACACGCACACCTGTCGACGCATTTTATGTTGAGAAATGTTTGCATATTTAAAAGGATTCACTTGTGTAGATAAGATAAGCAAAATGTCACATCACCCAAGACAGAATGCTATTGTGTTAAGTTATTATTGTATTATGTTATTCCAAACCTGGAGCGATGGCAACGGGCAGCGTTACATTAAGTTAATTTAACCCATGAATCAAAATTTATTTCCCAATAAAGCAACTTAGCGTCTGTATGAAACAGTCTAATCAATTCAGCTATTATGGCCACAAGACACGTCGCACTACTTTGCGCGAAACCAATTTCCCATAACCATAACAAAGAAACAACAAATGTAGCCAAGTAAATGTTCAATGGACAAATGTGATCCAATCAGGCAATGGGATTCTTATGGCTTAATCGGAAAGAGCCCAAAATAACCTATATGAGTTTTCCTTATCCATGAGGAAGACTACTCATGGAAGGAAAAATAAGCTCATATGAAATCCTTTACTATTTTGTAAAAGGCATCGTGCATAGATGTCATATATTTTTATAATATAACTAAATAATATTTGTGTATTATAACTTAGGGAAAAGGATTAGAAAGTTGTAATCAATTCTAAGGACAAAATTATGAGGAGCAAATTCTATACATTTTTATGGTTTAATCGTTATACGAGGTGTGTTAAAAAAAAAGGCGAATTTTAATTCTTCTCAAAACATATTTATTTATTCACCAATTTCCATTTTATCTCCTTCTGATATGCACTTTTTGGTATGTCCTTGAGCTCTCTCAGCGATTCGGGTTTTATCTCCTCAATTGTCGCAAAATGCCATCCATTCATGGGTCTCTTCAATCTTGGGAACAGGAAAAAGTTGCAGGGAGCCAAATTTAGTGAATACGGTGGCTGAAACGTGATAACGGTGTTGTTTTTGACCAAATAATCCCTCACAAACAAAGATGAGTGAGCAAGCGCATTATCTTGATGCAAAAGCCGTGGATATTTTTCTACAATTCCGAACGTTTTTTCCGCAATGTTTCTCGCACGCGGCGCATAAATTCAAGGTAATACTCCTTGTTTACCGTACGACCTTGTGGTAAGAACTCCTGATGCACAACGCCATGGTAATCGAAGAAAACTGTGCAAATACCTTGAAATTTAATCAAATTTTGCGTGTTTTTTTTTTTTGGTCTTTGCTCTTCTGGACTCTTCCATTGAGACGATTGGGCTTTGGTTTCGGAGTCATAACCATATACTCGTACCCATGATTCTTCACCAGTTGTGATCCTTTTAAACAAATCTGGGTCATAGTTGACGTCATTCAACAATTCCTAAGCGATGTTCATGCAACGTTGTTTTTGGTCAAAATTCAGCAATTTTGGAACGAACTTCGCTGCCACACGCTTCATGCCCAAAATTTCCAAAAACATTGCATGATATGAGCCAACCGACATGCCGACATCCCCAGAAACTTCTCTAATTTTGGTTCGACGATTCTCCATCACAATTTTCTTCACTTTCTCAACATTTTCATTGGTTGTTGAAGTGCTGGGGCGTAAACTTATAAACTTTTTTTTGACTCAGAGTACTCTCACCGTATGCCACTGGCAACATTTTAAGTGCTTTTGAGCACTTAATTCCATTTTTTACGCAAAATTTGATGCAACTTCTTTGATCCAGTTTTTTCGATAGTAGAAAACAGCCGAACACGCAAAACACTTGTTTTTTTATCAGTCTCACAAACAAACTAAACGTACTATATGGATAAAACCGTCAACATATCTTTGAGAAGAGTGTACCAACATAAAAATAATAATTATAATAATGATAATAATAATCGAAAGTCGAATGTACGTAGCCAGCGAAATTTGAAAATTCACCTTATTTTTTGAACACATCTCGTACATGTTTTAAAGAGTTACTGCATTAATGATCTCTGCTTATATTTTACCCATTTCTAATTTAAGATTTCATGAAATGGATTCACTGTTTAATGTGGTTCTGGTTCGATTTGTAAAGTTTATACTGGACACAGATTCTTGTAGTTTTGGCATCGGTTGTAATGGGATTGAAATACGAAGCCTGAAGACACTTGTGTGTTATGGGCAGTACCCACTGTAAGCGACGATAATTACTGTTGGGTTAATAGCTACTTATATACGTACTTAGAAGGCAAGTAGAATAGGCATTCGTATCTATTATAATACAAAAGCTCAGGTTTTCTGTGCGTCTTCTCTAAATTACCTCACCATTTTTTGACAGTAATTCAAAAGCTTGATTCTCCCAACGAAGTTTTGTCCATCCTCTTCTGCGCCGCCCAATTAGTTCGTTGTCAAAGGTTTTTCATCCCCAAGCAGTTGGGCTCAAACGCACAGCATGATCTACCAAACGCAATTGTTATATATTAATGTGCTTGACCACGTCGACATCGGTATATAAGATAGCTCAAATAAGTTGTAATTCATTTGGTGTCGTTATTCTCCATTAATTATGATGGGCCCATACACAAGGTAATTTTTTTGTCGTAGTTTTTTCAAAAATCGAATAAAATGCTCAAATTTTCATCATATATTAAAACTTTTTATTAGAATCGATAAACTGGTCTTCGCCATTTCATTTTTAAAGATAATTTGATGTAAATGTTGTGCTCGGCTTCGTCTTAAAGTGTTCATTCGGAAGGTCCAAGGCCAAATCGAGTGACAAGCTGCTCACCAACTTCATCTCTCAACATATCCATTGTTTCACGAGCAGTGTGGCATGTTGCACCGTCCTGATGAAACCACATGTCAACCAAGTTCAACTCAGCCTATTGGGGCAAAAAAAAATCCTTGTGGTTAAGTAAGACATGCCTAATCGCAGAGAACGTCGACGAATTGACATTTCACGATAGTCATTCACACTGGTCGCTACGACTGCAATATTTTCTCCGTTACGCACTCTACGCATGGATTTTGCGTCATACAAAAAGATAGGTAAAAACAACTTTTTGTGTGTCGCGAGAGGAGGCTTTGCAATTAAATCGAATGCTTAGCTCATACTTCCCAAGCAATACTCTTCTCTTAATTTCCTGGCTGAACTCATTCGTTTTATTCACAGCAGATCTAGGTAAGGTTATATTCACAATTACAGTTGTCAACGTCCCAGAAGAGTAAATGCTTTGTTCATCTGAACAAGCTTTGCTTTATTTTCGCTTACCACCAGACCTATTTTTTCTGATTCCTTCCCATTTTATAAATTTTATCTTTATTGAAACTTGACTGCGAGTATAAAAATCGTCATTAATTTGTACTTTTTATGTTTAGAAATAAAAATCATTCTTAATTATTGTTTTTATAATACTCCAAATTAATTATTGTAATAATTTTTTAAATAGAAATAATTATTGCAGTTGATTTATGTCAAAACTAATCATCAATAATAACCAAAAATATAAATTTTTGGCATATGTATAAAGCCAATTGATATGCAGGTCTATAAATTATTACGTTTCAAAAGTAAAGTTCAATAAAAGACCTATAAAGTTAGGATTTCGATTAAACCTTTACTTTTAATCATTATTTATAAGCATTATCGTATTATAAAATACGAGTACAATGTCATCTAAATTGCCCCCTCTGGATTGGTTGCAGCAGTGGATCCTTTTGAGGTACTTTTCGAACACTTTTTCGCACACTTCGGTCTGAACGTTTAGAAATTATTCACGGCCTTTGGCGTAGCCGCACAAAGGAAAATTTTAATGGTGTCAAATCGCATGACTTTGGTGGCCGATTGACGTCGTCAAAACGTGAAATCACGCTTTCTGGAAACGTCACATGCGATAAAGCCAAAATCGATCGTGTTGTATCACGTTAAAATCACCACTTCTTTAGTAAGTTCTAACTACTACGCATTATTCGGTTGTTAAGCGATGCACATTCGTAAATGGCAAATCTCTCACCACATAAATTACACTTCAGATGGCAGGCAGGGAGGGTGTCCCAACAAGAACGCAAGATTTAAATGACTGATGCAGCAATTGAATTGTTTCTCTGGCTGTATGACATGTGGCACCGCCTTGTTAATTTCTTCAATTCTAGGCACGAAGAACTGGTCTTCATTCCACGATACCGAACACCATTGACTGTTTGCGTTTGACATGCCTCATTTACATAAAAAATGTCCAATGATTCCTCCAGTCCAAAATCCACACCACACAATGACACGTTGAGGATGCATTTGCTTCTAGTGAATCACTCGATAATTTTCAGCATTTTCGTGTTGTCTCTCCAATACCCAATTAACGAACTCCCTTCGCTGTTCATGGTCCGCTGGCTTCAGTTCCTGAGTCAATTGAACTTTGTATGCATGAAGATGCAAATCTTTCATCAAAATTCGCTGCATAGTGAGACACCAATTTGCTGAGCTCGGTGTCGAATTGAGGTTGATGGAGTTTGAGCGACATCATCACGTACAGCTGCGACATTTTCCGTCGATCGACGTCGTTGTTGTCTTTACATCACTAACAGACCCAGTTTTGGCAAATTTATCCATTAATCTCTTTACAGTTGACTCTTTCGGAGCATTATTGTGACCCCAAATTGATCGCAATTTGCAAACTGTAGCCGCAAAACTTTCACCATTTTGGTGAAACAATTTCACAATGAGAATGCGTTGTTCATTCGTGTAGCGCTCCATTTTTACTAAGCTCGTGTCCTCTACTAGCAAACAACAACAATTGTTCAAATGTCAAACAATGACACTTCGAATGGCGGCAAATTTAAATCTTGCATTATTGTTGGGACACCCTTTATTTAATAGCTGACAATCTTGTCAAACCGGTTGTTCTAAAGCCGCTAAATGTATAACCCTGTGCGATTATTTTCATATATTTCATCCATTTCATAATGTCATCTTTTAATAAAAATTGATCCAATAACCAAGATTTGTGGTCACTGCTCACTTTTGTTTTTGACCATAATTTTAATTTAATTGTAACAACATTTAAAATTTTCTGCTTGTCATCAATTTTCAACTGCAAACTTACTATGTAAATTTGAATATAATTATCAATTGTGAGGCGATTTAAAATTCTATTTGGCATTAACTGAATTTGTCTTTTGTATCTCACACTTGTGATACATTTTTTTTAACTCGCAACTCAATCAAACACAAATTTAAACGCTTGTTAGTTCTTCAAACATGATTCCCTTGAATTACCTCACACTTCGAACTCAACATCTCTTCCTTTTGCAATACTGTTTCACTTTTTGTCTTTATAAAATAAAAGTTTTTCTCGCACTTATGAATAATTCATAAATTTAACACATAAATTATTTAATTGACATCGTTCTGTGTAACGCCAACAGCTGTGTAACTTGGATAGTCTCACTTTTCACTCGACTTTAGCAATTTGTCAAGGCTGTTTAGAGAAGGCTCAAACTAAATTGTATCCCATCTGATTGTAAGTGTTGGTGACATTCTCTGTTGCTGTTGGAAACACTATGTTGCTGTTAATATTCCAACTGTCGCTACCATGGTTGTTGTTGCTGTTGTCATAATTAGCCAAGTTGTTAAAGTTGACGCCGGACTTTCAACAATGACGTCTGTGTACTTCGTGCAGACATTTGCTGCCCAACACTCATGTTGTTAACAAAGTTTTATAATTTTTAAATGTAATTTCGTTTGTTGTTTTTATAGTTGGTATTAGCAGAAGTGCTTGTGGTAGCTGGTCTTAATAATAATGTGCTCTGTTTGTAAAAGTAAAAAATTCGTGTAAAAATTTTATACGTTTTCTACACAAACAGAAGGCTTTCTTAAATGTATTTAAATTTATAATTTCTAAACTCTACGATGTAGAATGTTTGAATTTTAATTTGCTGACAAGGATTTATAAAATATTTAATGCGCTTTAAAATGCCAAAGAAAAGTTTGCAGTTTTAAGTAAATTGTTCTTCCCTAATTGAAAAACAATTTAATAACATTGTTTTTTGCTGCCGAAAACAGCAATGATTTGAGCAAAAGTTGATCCACAAATCTAAACGTTTTTTTTTTTTTTAGAAACGGTAGCTCACAATAAACTCTCCCTTACGGATGATATTTGGCCCGACATTGTTAGGGCTTTTGTGAAATTCTTTAAATAATATAAAAGATGTCGGATTGCCGTTCTAAAAGCGAAATGAAAAGTAATGTATGACTTAATTGAAGATTGCATGGATTACTTTTTCGATTATATTTCATTGTTTAGTAATAAATAATACATTTTAGATGATTGTTGGTTGGTTGTTGAGAGGAAAAAGCAATTTGGTAGCTGTCACAAATAATTCACAGATATGCGTTGGCCTATTGATAATTTTAGTTGCCTACGAGTTACAGGAGAAAACATTAATTTCGAAAAATCAAAGAGGTATTACAATCCTATCAGTTTTCGTTGTGACCCCGGGAGCTTCAAAACGTTTAAGGAAACAACGTGTCGACATTGGTCGCTTTAAAGACGGTGATTTTGATGTTGACGACCGTTGGCATGAAGGAAGATGAAAAACCATAGAAGACGGTGAATTGACGGCATTGTTTGATGGTAGAGCTTGCTTCAGGAGTTACTCGCCAAGTCATTTCCAATCGATTGCATGTGGTGGGAATGCAAGCAAGGAATTTGGATTCCGCATGCGTTGAAACAATTAGGCAATTAGCAAGGCAATTATCTTAGCAAGTGGAAAGTTGTTGAAACACTTGCAAATTAGTGGCGATCTTGAAAATATGTTATTTTGTGATGAAACAATGTGTATGATTCAGCAATATACAAACAAACAAAATGATTGCGCCTGGTTAGAGTGCAAAAGACAATTTAGACCATTGACTTGCTCTGAGAAAGCATGGGTTGGGCTGCGTTAACTGCCACAGGGTGTTCGCCAATCATTTTCTTTGAAGAGGAGGTAAAAATAAATCAAGAAATCTACCATGAAAAGACTTTAAATGAAGCTTTATTATCTTGGGCAATAATACTCGGTATCATCCCATAAATGCCGCAACACTTAAAGTTTTTTACAAGGAAAAGTTTCCAGCATCATTTCATCACAACAATGGGCACCATATTCCCTGTACTTAAACCCAATGGATTTTTCTATATACCCCATTCTGCAGGCCAAATTATTGGCTAACAAATAGAAGACAGTTAACATCTTAAAGATTATTCCTCGCCAAGAATGGAACAAAATAGCCTTTAGCCACTTTCGTGCAATGGGTGAAGCCCTCCCGGATTGGCAACCGGCGGCTACATCGAACAGTGATATATTTTTCTTACAATTTGAATGTTTTTACGATATACTGAAATTTTGAGATAAAAAAATTAAGGCATTTTTAATTTGGTAACATTTCGAGGACTGACCCTTTTCAAGAGAACTGTTTTATATTTGCCTTCAGCAAACGTTCTTTTGCATAGGTGCAAACGTGAGTATGACGCCAAAAAGGCCATGGCAAATTACTAATTCTGGTTGCGGAAATTCAACAAAACGGTCAATTTGTACAGGACTTTCAAGATGTGATGGGCCGGTATAGCCTATTTACAATCCACGGCTATAATATGACAAAATTTTTTGCCGTGCATAGTTTTAAGAAGTTTTAAAAAACGTACGGCAGTTATCGCGTCTACCATTCAGCCAGCCAATACGAACGATATCACTCAATTGACGCAAAAAGAAAGGAAACGCACTTGGTCAAAGGATACTTAGACTATTAACATTTCCATTTGAGAGTTACATTTTTGATGTGTCAAATGATAAATACCTCCATTTCACCGATTGAAGATATAAAGGATATCAAGCAATCAGCTCTTTGTCACAGCTGTTTTTAATGCAATCCTATTATATTTTCTGTTTACATCCACGTTTCCAAGAGGACAAAACACCATCATCTAGGTCTCTTTTCAACAGCACATATGCTAAATGCCAATAAAATGTCCATTAAAAGGCAGAAAGAAGCTTTTGTTTGACATCTGACAATGTAAGATACAACATAACACATTTGTGTTCTTACTTGTCTGTAATAAATTTTATTAGGCTTTAGATTTAATGTTTGTAATTTTACCTGAACTTTCTGGTAAAATAACTTATAAATATAATTTAACAAATTCCCTTAATGGCGTTTTTGTTCCTGATTTTCAAGGTGCCATTTAATTTTGAATGTTCTCGTAATTGTGATTAAAGAAACGCTTATAATAAGTTCACAGCTGTTTTTAATACAATCCTACTAATTTCCGTTTAGATCCACGTTTCCAAGAGGACAAAACACCATCATCTAGTGCTCTTTTCAATAGCATATACGCCAAATGCCAACAAAATGCCCATTAAAAGGTAGAAAGAAGCTTTCGTTTGACATCTGGCAATTTAAGATATTACATAATACATTTGTCTTCTTACTTTTTTTGTAATAAATTTTATTTGGTTGTAGATTCCATTTTTGTGATTTTACCTCAACTTTGTGGCAAAATAACTTATGGACATAATTTAACAAATTCCCTTAATGATGTTGTTCTTGATTTTCAAAATGCCATTTAATTTTTAATGCTCTCATAATTGTGATTAAGGAAACATTGTTAACACTTAATGTAGATATAATTTATTTCATTATTTGGTTTGTTGGATATACTGCCGTTTACTCCTCTTAGAGATATCACTAGCTTGAGGTGTTTAGGGAATTCTTGCAAATTTTAATTGTGGAATTAATCACGTGCAGTAAGTGGTACGTAAGTATGTTACTCTGCCATGTGGAGTAATTGAAAACAGCTGTTAATGGAGGCAGAGTAATGGCATTTCGAAAGGTTTGGCAATCATATGCCATTATAATGAAAAGGATAATATTCCGCCGCTCAAAACAAACTCTGAAATATTAAACCACTAATATTCATGTGAAAAAATTCAGGATTAAATATATTTCCTTGCATTGTATTACATGTCACAGAACGGAAGACGTTATTTTGCATTCACCATCTACCATCTACCATCTACTACTTTCCACATTTTATGCCACCGTCTTTGGCAAATGAATTTACTTAAAATTGCTAAAAGATATGGCAAAGCATTATTGCCGTTAGCAAAACAGGTAGCATTTTTTTTTTTTTTTTTGGTAAACACATCAGTGCTTAGCAAAATTAACTTGGCAGCATTGATGTTTATGAAATGTTTATTCATTTTATTTTGTTCTTATTTGTAATCATTTTATGATCCAAACAAATCCATACATACAAGCATACATCCATACATGCAACCATACGGGTACATCCAAACAAATCCATACAAACATACATCCATTCATACATCCGTACGAGGTGTGATCAACAAATAACCGTTATTTTGAAATTTCATGACTTACGTATGTTCGAGTTTCTCATTTTTTTCTATTACGTTGGTACACATGTTGACAATATCAGCCATTTCGGATTGTCAGTTTGTTTTTGACAGATAAAAAGGTTATTCGTGTTTTGGTCAGCATCGCATGGACATCGCTCAGGAGCTTTTGAACGTCATCAACGACGATCCAGATTTCCTCAAAAAGGTCATAACTGGCGACGATCAATGGGTGTATGGCTATGACATTGAAACCGAGCGTCCAGAAACGTCCAGAAGAGCCAAGACCGAAAAAAGCACGTCAAGTTCAGTCAAATGTGAAGGTTTTGCTCACTGTTTTCTTTGATTGCAATGTCGTAGTGCATCATGAATTCTTTCCACAAGGTCGTACGGTCAATAAGTAATACTAACTTCGCGTCGCTTGCGCGAAGCAACACGAAAAAAATATCCGGAATTGTAGAACAAAATTCATGGCTTTTGCATCATGGTAATGCACCTGCTCCCTGATTTTTGTTTGTGAGAGATTTTTTGGCCAAAAACAACAGCGTTATCATGTCTCAGCCACCGTATTCACCAGATTTGGCCCCCTGCGACCTTTTCGTGTTACCAATATTGAAGAGACTCATGAAAGGACGGCGTTTTGCGACGCTAAACAGAAAAACAGAAACAGAAAAAACAGAAATAGAGATAAAACAGAATCGCTGAGAGAGCTCTAGGATATACCAAAATGTGCATATCGGGACTGCTTCGAGACTTGAAAAGAACGCTGGCACAAGTGTATTATATCTGAGTTGGACTACTTTGAAGGTGATCAAATAGAAGTAGATGAATAAATAACTATTTTTCAAAAAAAAATTAAAATTCACCTTATTTTACGAACACATCTCGTATCTAAACAAAGGATAGTATCTTGCAATAACTAAAGTCAGAAAGTTATTTGCTTCTCAAGTAACTTTACTTCTTTTATAGTTCTTTAATTCAGACCTCCCTCAAATTTTTGTGCCAACACAAGGAACTTTCTGAGAAGATATAACCAACTCAGTCCACTGTACTGATATTTCTGAACTCTTTGTTTTATATGTGTGCAGTTCGATCGTTTTACATATTTGATTACCGTGTAAAAATTAATATTTCCGTAAAATCTCTTTTATGAATTACGATTATATGATGGATAGACAAAGAAAGCAAATTCATATAGGAAGTTGGTTTTTATTATGTTTCACAGTCCTTCAGGGAAGATTATTTCGCAATGAATGTATTGCGAGATTGCGTTATCTGAGGTTCACCGCAGAATTCAATTCCACGTATCATTTTTGCGATCATAGTGTACTGCACATTCAGGAGAGATTGCCAACATGAATGCACTATCTGTCTTATAAATAAAATCTTAACGAACAAAGAAAACCAAACTAAGTTAATGTAATTTATTTAACAACCACACAAACTTCGATTTTGATCTTATTATGTACAACACAAACACTCCATCCCCTATCAACGCTGGAATCAATATTAAGGTGTGCACTTGTTAGCGTTGATGTTTACTGCTGACCTCCTGCCCGCTCCTCCCAATGTTTGATTGCGTGTGAAGCGACAATGACCCTTAAGATATAATCTATGACTACTTGTAGAGTTAACGTTTACTAATAATTAATAAACTCGAGAAACACAAGTTAAATACATAAATAATTTATTTTATTATTGTCATTAAATTTATTTGTGCTGGCAACACGAACACACTAAGAATTTACATGTCATTAAATAAACACAACACAAAATTGTAGCCAGCCCAACGGCCAGCCCAAAAAAAAAACAGAGAAAAAATTAAGAGTTTAATGTACTTCAACAGACACTTTCGTGTATTGAAACTGTCATCTCCTAAATTACTGTTGTGTACAAATAAAAATAAAGCGGTGGAGCGAGTATGAGTATAGTATGTCGAATTAAACCGGAGTGTACAATAACTCCAAAGGTTAGCTTTTAGAAATAGCAATTGCATTTCAACAGACAAATATATTACCCATGAATTTGCACAAAATCCGAGCTTACCAAGCTCCATGTCCAATAAAGAGGACTGTTTTTTTAGTTTATTTTTTAAGAAGAAGTAAGTATGCAAGAGATAGTGGCAAACAACTAGTTAGGCGCAGAGTTGCACAGACACCATAACTTCATTTTATATACCCACTGCCATAGATTACGGTCCTCTATGTCGTGGGCGACATACCAGCTAATCAACAAATAAGTGTGAGTATCAGAAGTGCATTCTTCTTGTATTTACATGGCATGATAAAAATAAATCCATTATTTTTCCAATAGATGGCTTTAACAATCTGTATCTCGCCTTGTGTAAGTACTAGGTAATGCTAGATGGCGCTAGGAAGACACGATTTTATATCCGGAGGTCCATTAAGCCAGTTTTGTGATTGCTTCACACAGTAGTATTTGAGGGCGCGTTTAATATTAACAATAGCAAAGAGAAAATACGTAATATTTTACAGTTTTCTCTTCGATAAAGGCGAAAACACAAGCCAGGCGGCTAAAAATGTGAATAGTGCTCATGGTCCTGATACTGTAGCTGCCCTACACGAGCTGTTTTGGGGTCGTCAATTCCTTAAACTAATTTTCACGTCAAAGATGTACAGAGCTCATGAAAGCAATTGTTGAAAATGTCGATAGAATCACGAAAATCAAGTTCGATTGTAGCGTAAGCTAAATATTTCACAAAGATCGTTTGAAATTAAATAAGTCAAAAACAAGCGCAAAGTAAGGACGGCACACGATTTAAGGCAATAGGAACTCATGAACTCGCTAACCGCTGCTAAATCGCAACAAAATCGATACATTTCTAAAGCGGATTATAACTGGCCATGAAAAGTGACAATAACTTCAAGTGAACACGATCGTGATCGAATCGTAATGAGTCGACACAAACGATAACTAAGCCAGCATTGACGATCAGGTCTTGCTGCCTTGCTGTGTATTTGGTGGAATTGGCGGGAATCATGGCCAATTCCTTAACTTGAACCTGCCAGGGCACTCTGAGTCATCAATCACCTAGAAGTGGTCAGTTTTTACCAATAGGAGACAAATTGTGATCCATCAAAACAACGTCAATAATAACTCTGCACAATGTACTGGAACTTAGTTGGAAGGTCTTGTGTGTCTTCCTTATAGACCGTATAGTTCAATCACCTTGAAGTGGTCAGCTTGTACCAGTAGGAGATGAATTTTGTTCCATCAGGATAACAGCAGGCCCCATAAATCAATAATGACTCTGCCCAAGCTCCGAAAACTTAGTCGGAAGGTCTTGTACGTCCACCTTACAGTCCAAACCTGACGCCAACTGATTGCCACCTGTTCCTGCCTATGGCAAATGACTTTGCAGGCGAAAAAATTACCTTAAAAGAAGCTTGTAGAAATTAACTATGCCATTTTTTTGCCGATTAGGACCAGGGTTCCTATGAGAGAGCTATAATGGAATTACATTACATATTTGACTTAAATCGGATAGTTACAACTATGCTAAATGAAGTCTTAGATGTATATAAAATACGAATATAATTTTTACAAAACCTTGTAATACAGCGTATCACATTTCCTGGATTTTTAGAGAAATTTTCTTAGCAATTTTTTCTTTATTAAATTTCAATAAACAAGCTCACAGTTAGAGCAATCATTTAAGATTGGCATCATCGTAGCGTTTAATCCATAATCGATTATACAGAGTTGCGCGTAAGTAACGTTAAGATTTGATCAGTGAATACATTTTTTGTTTGTCTTTTTTCGACTCTTTACAGAGTTATCCAAATAATACCTGGGAAATTTATAGTGGAAAAGCTCAGCACAGAACAAAGAAACGAAGTTGTTCAATTTTACTTTGAAAGTCAGTATTCGATTATTCTGGTCATGTTCAAAATGCTCCAAGCGCCCCAACAATTTTCCGATTGGTTCAGCGTTTTGGGCAACAAGAGGCTGTCTGCGATCTTCTGTGTGCTGGAAGACCTCGTGCAGTTCGAAATGAAGTGACCATTGCTCGAGTGCAAGCAAGTATTGAGGAAAATCCCGAAACTTCCACCAGGCGATGTCCTCAGCAGTTAGCGATATCTAGGCGGTTTTTGGAAAGAATTTTACATATGTTACATCTTTTCTCATAAAAGATGCAATTGGTTCACGAGTTAAAACCAAATGATGCACAAGAACTCATTTAATACAAACGCTGTTAACGTTACTTATGCCTCACTCTTTATAAATGCCAGTCAGGTGAACTGGCTTATATACGAGTATACTTTCACCCATTAATGTAGTGTTCAATATCAGATGGAGTGTAGTAAATCGCTCCTCCATGCAATTACTTTGCGTTTGACATCAAATTTGGATGACATCGTTTTAAGTATAGTCGTGCACTTTTCGTTTTCTTTTTTTGTGATTTAGGAATACTGAGCAGTTGCTTAAATGCTGTCCACACTCATGAAATTTCTTTCAAGAAAAATATTTATTAAAGCCATTCACTTCTAATATTAAATATGAACTCTACCTCCTTCGCTGAATAGTAAAGTAGGCATACGTTTGTTTTGTAACAAAACCAACAAACCCTTCTAACAATTATGTGGTCGCACAAGGATAAAAAGGACGGTTGTTGGTGGGAAGCACCACCTCTCTGTGGCTGCATAACCCACCTTAATCTACGTCAACCGCACATTCATCAGGTGACAGCTGTGTTAAATTTATCTTTTTTTCTTTTGCTACATTATTTGCATTTACTTACGTTTATTTAACGGCCACAAATTGTGCGTATAAACTAAGGACCAACTGTTTATATTTGGTATGTGCGTCAGGTACATGGATGGCAGAGGAAACAAAGGTGTGGCCCAACGAAAGCCAAAAAAAAGGTGTTGCTGTGTTAGTTTTATGCCTGTTGTACCAACTGTCACAATACTGATGATGGTTGGGGTCTTGATATGGTTTGTTTTACTCAAAGTTATTTTGGGGTATTTAAATCTAGGCGTGGAAGCGTACAAGAAAAAGTTAATGACTAACCCCTGAAAGATACCATTTGTTACATTAAATACATGCTATTTATAGGGTGTTTATAACTTTAAAAATATAAAAATGATGTAAAAATTAATGTTAAGTTAACATTAATAATTTAGCAATTGTGTTCAGCACAAAATTTAAATGTTACTCAGTTTCAAAATCGTATATCTCTAAGTTGATGTCTCACCAAACTATAATGGAAGAAAACGGGCATTAAAAATATTTCCATTTTGCTTTTCCCATAAACTATAACAGAAACAGCTGAGTAAACCTGTATAACATAATAAATCTATGTAAATATTTATTATTACTTGTTTTCTGTCTCGTAGCTTAACGCGCTTGTATATCTGTGCCATGCCAGCAAAAACCATTCAAAGCCCATTCATATTTTTTTGTGCATTGTTTCAAATGTAAACCCCTCCATTTTCTTTTTTCTTTTTTTTTTTGCATCGCTCAAAAATTTAATATACTTTATTTTTGTAGTAACAGATTTGCTGAATATAAAAACAGGTGTTTCTTTCAGGTGAACGAGGATAACAACGCGTGTTTAAGCCATAAATATGAATGAGTTGAACGGAATTACGTGCATATACATGCCGTAGGTAAATCAATATCCAAAAGTTTCACAGGCAAATATTAAATGTAATATAAAGGTTATGAAACACTGAACTTTAAGTTTAACTTTTGGCAAAAACTCCGCCGCATGGTAGAGATAGTCCATCGTAGTTTTAAATGGTTCATTAATGTGTTCTCACAGTTCAATTCAATTAACGGCTGCAGACTGTCGCAAATTGGATGGGAAGGAAATGAAAAGATTTATAAATATAAAAAGGAATGAAGGAATGAAGATGTAAATCACTTGATGGAGCAAAATAAAGCACCCGGAAAGAAGCGTTTGAAATACCCAATGCCTTTTAAAGGCAGCACCACATTAAAGTTATTTAAATAAAAAAGAATTGCCACGTTTACTTTCCGTTAAAGTAACTAAACAGGTGTACTTATTTTTTTGACCTTATGTGTATCATAAAAATAAGTTAGCAAAGAATTCTGCTTTTCCCTTTAACACATTTGAGAAATTTGATTTACATTTCCAACTTCTACAGCCCAAATTGAACCCTGTTAAAATCCCAACGGAATATTGGAGCTGCCTACGTTCCTTTACATATATAAAATATAAAAAAAAAATTCTGTAGTTTGCCGATGATCTATATAAACAATAATTTATTATAGTATACAATCGTGCGATATTTTCATATCATCCTTGCTAACAAATTAATCATAGCCCTAAATATAATTTGAATAAATCCTTCGAACATAACAAGGGTAACATAAAAACCAGCGTCACTTTAACACTTTTCACAGTGTCACGTGGCATATGGGATATATGAGCTAATATTTCAAGTTGATGTGTTAAATAATATAACAACATTGCAACCAAAAGGCAAAATGAGAAAATATTTACAAAATTTTATGTGAATTAGCCCATGTAAACATTAGAGCCTTCTCTGACAATCAACATTGTGTTGAATGGTGGATGAACAGTTGAATAAATTTCCATGTTAGCCTAAACATGAGGTATACATCAGGATTACTCCACCTTTTTTTTGCGGCATCTTTTCAACACTTTTGTGAAGATAAGTCAACATGTAAATAATATTCTTTTGTTTATGTCTGCTTATGTTTTTGACGTTTCATCCTTGAGAAAGAATACAAACTATTATGCATATAATAGATTTTACCCTGGCTTTTTGGCGGACCTTTTTGCCATGAGGTTAATGTAATCGGCACGTGGACTAGTACAGAAAATATATACAATTGTGTGTAAATTTTATGTGTCAGTCGCTTATACTTATATAATTCACCTAATAGTTAACTTATACGATAATGCATAATTAAGGGTAGTTTTATTGACTGTTTCAAAATGTATTTAAATTTGAAAATTTTTTTCTCTCGCTAACGACAACAACCCTCCATTATAATGTATAGTAATTGGGTGAAAAGGTCACATTGAACAGTGAAGTTTAAACACAAAACTTATTTCAGAGATTTTTAAAACGAATATTATGAAATTATGGGCTTTTTTAATTAATTCGCTTGATTAGCCCATATTAACGTCTACTAGCAAGCAAAACTCACCTCTTTATCTTCATACTGGCGTCATTCATTTTGTTTACAGCGGAACCGAGGTAGATGAATTCTTCCACCACTTCAAAATAATAGTTGTCATCGTTCACACAGCGGCCCAAAAGAGTAGACTCTTCGTTCGGCGAAACCAATAACTTTGTTTTGTCCTCATTTACCAACAGACCCATTTTCGCTGCTTCCTTCTCGGTGCTTGAGAAGGCTGCAGTAACATCTCGCAGTTTTCTACCAATAATATCTATGTCATGTGCATATGCAAGTAAGGTATGGCTTTTATTAAGGATATTAAAATATTACTATACGAAATAACCTTTTGCTAACTGGTTATTCCTTTAAGGTTTTTATTTACTCATTTATAGAATAGCTCCCTTCTCAAATACTTTTTATAATATGTGGAGAATTAACCAAATAACAATATAATCGAATTCTTTAAACATTTCGCAGAACTTTTCCGTTCAATTATTATATTGTCGGTGTCCACGGTTTGTTCATGAAAACTTAAATAATGTAAATATGCATATCTAAATGAATCTGATATTGCATATCCTTTTTTCCCAACCTAATACCTACCGCACACAAAGCAAAAATAGCTTGAATCAGGAACAATCGTTTGCCCTGACATGCTTAAACGCTACTATTATGAAGTTTTATAATGAATATGGGCTTCTGTTAAATTAATAATTGTGAAATTTTAGTGTCATTATTGACTGTTTAACAGTATTGCCAGCATGCGATAAAAAATTAACAAAACGTGATAGCCCACGTAGTTTCGAATTCAGCCCATCCAGGTTAGTTAAAAAAAACATGCTTCGTCTGCGGTCCATTTTTTTCCAAATGTGTAGACCAATGTAATTAGATCAACTTTTTTTTGTACCAAATTTTTACTGAATTTCGTGTAGTTTATAAAAGGTATGAACATTAGAATATGAGGTCCTTTGGTATGGGAAGTTAAACTATTAGATACTTTAAAGTCTTATGTATTAGAAACAAGGCGATCAGCAGAATTTTAGGTTACCAATTAGTCATAGGGAAATTCTTTTTTTAAAGAAGTTCCATAAAGGATTATGATAGTTATCACCAGTTAGCCTGCTAGCCAGCCAACCAGACATGTGGTTATTGCAGAGTCGGCTTAAAAAATCATTTGGGCAAAATATGCTGGATACTTTTTACCATTCCTTATGGGTGTTATGTTTTGCCGTATCGAATGACGCGGATGAAAATAAAAAACTACACCGATGTTATGAGGGAAGAGGACAACGCTATCGTTTTCTTTTTCATCAATTTTCTATAATAAATTTAATCGTAATTCCACTTACAAATTCTAATGTCATTCCTTAACGTGTTTTTGCTTTTGTTGTAGAAAATCATAGAAAAATCATTGGATACGAGTGGAAGTATAAAACTACATCCAGGTTATCCAGGAAAAGACAACACTATCGTTTTCTTTTTCATAAATTTTCTATAATAAATTTAATCATAATCCCAGTTACATGTTCTATTGTCGTTCCTTAACTTGTTTTTTTTTTTCGTTTAATTTCCGATTCATATAACTACACATCATGAAAGTTTATTAATTCCCCCCACATGAGTTATTACAGTCAGTTTTCACCTAATTTTCTACAATTTCCGATGTTCATTTATTTCGAACTTTGCTACTTCTCAACATATTGTGCAAATTCATTGCACCAAAACGTGTAACACGAAAATGTGCCAACCCAGTGCGGAAATAGAGAAAAACGGATATATGTATGCTCGTGTGTGTTTATTTGCAGGTCTCATTAAAATATGCGAGAATTGCTA
This sequence comes from Philornis downsi, assembly GCA_019455685.1. Taxonomy (NCBI): domain Eukaryota; kingdom Metazoa; phylum Arthropoda; class Insecta; order Diptera; family Muscidae; genus Philornis; species Philornis downsi. The sequence goes on from JAHXMU010000022.1 coordinate 928,415, forward strand.
AACAAATTTATAGGAACTAAACATGACACATAATTTCGTAGTCACAGCAAATATGTTGGCTTACAGGGTGCTGATAATAACTGCATATGAATATAGTTCGGGTTCAAGCAAGAACTTTATATGAATGCAGATATAAGTGTTAACATTGATTTTTAAAGGAAAGCTTTGTAAGCCAAATTTCAAAGGACAGCGCTCAATACAGTAATTTTGTGAAAATGCTGTTTGTTTTTTCAGTTCCTTTTGTTTAAAAACTTCAATATATGTTATAAAAACATTTAAAATTTACAGAAAAATATATAACTATTCGATGTAGCCACTTTTAGTCTGAATGATAGTATCGAGTCTGTCTGGCAAGGATTCACGCTCTGCACGAATGTGGCCTTTTAGTACCTTTTCTTATTCTCGACGAAGAGACATTTTCAAGGCGTTAACTTTCTCATATTTTTTAGCTGATACTTTGGCCTTATTTGGCTTATGGAATTTTGTTTAAGTCCAGGGAATATGACGGCCACTTTTGTAAAGAGGTATAGCTGGGAAGATTTTATTAGAGAAAACGTTGGACTTTACAAGCTTTAAGGGATGTCATCGAGACTTTATGAAACAGCGAAATTATATATATGTACATTTGTACTAAAAATGCATCGTCTCAAATCTTTTCACAGCAAATTTGTTGATTTATCTGCATTCACTGTTCAATGAAAACAAGTAAAGAGCATCCTCCGGCAGTTTACGCTGTCCAAACCGCCACAGATTCAAGCGCCTGCCTTGTCAGAGTAAACCGCTGGTCTAAATTAAACTCTAACCATACGCGATTGTTTGTTTGAACTGTAAACATTTCTTCATCATAAAAGACGACAATTTCAAATTTGAAATCACCGCTTAAGAGTTTCAAAACCTTTGATCTTGCTAGGCAAACTGCCTTTTGTGTAGGTGCTAAACCTTAATTAACAAGTCACGATGTCTAAAACCCGTCATCCTTACAGAAGTAATTACTGAATTGGCTGTTGTTATTTCAACCATATAATGGAAAACGTTTACAATTTTGATATGTCTATTTGAACTTACATCTAATTTGCTGTGTATTCTTCTATATTAAGAAAATGCTGAGTCAAAAATGGTCACAAACTGTCTAAGTACGCCCAACAAAAAAGTGAACTAATTTTGGGTCAAAACGAACTCAAATTAAGTAATATTGATCTCTATATGGCGCCAGATACGTCTTTACTCAAAAAAGTTAAGAAATATGCGTAATTATTTATTTTTTTATTGAATTTTCTCTTATATAATTGAGACTAACTATAAGCTTAAAAATCTAATAAACAAATATAATCAGGTTATATTTAAATAGCTTGCCTCAAAATATTTAACTTGGGCTCAATTATCTGATGGGGAGAAACAAAATGTTAAATGTTAACAAAAGATGGTGCAATATGCACGTTCTATTGCGCCACCCTGTATATAAAAAGAAACTCGATGCGTGGGTGTCATATGAGTTAATGCATAAAAGCCGGATGGACCGAATTTCCAGCATAACAAAGTCGAAAAGTGGATTGTTTATTACAACAGCTTCGACCAGAATTAGAGGAATTGTGTTTTATCAGGACAACTAAATGCCACACGCATCTACAGTAATTCTCCAGAAGGATTCTACACAGGAAGAATTTTATGTGTCCGTCTTATAGACCAGACCTGGCGGCAGGCGATTATTACAAGTTGCTGTCTATGACAAATGATTTCGCTGGGGAAAAATTTGCTCAAAAGAAGCTTGTGAAAATCGATTGTTCCAGTTTTTTTTTTTTTTTGCCTAGGGACTAAAGAGAGGCATAATGGAATTACCTTCAAAATGGCAACAAGTAATCGAAGAATAAGGTGCTTATTTGGTCGCTAAAAACACGCTGGGTAAATAGAAAATATTATCCGGGCGCTGTGCGGCATTTGAAAGCGAGAAAAAAAACTTATAGATCTTGTACTTTAACGCACAATCTAACAAGGCTATCATTGGGAATGAATTTGTGGTCAAAAAATAAACGAATATGATTGAACAACTACCGCATTCACCTGACATGGCTCCGGCTAACTTTTCCCTCTTTCAAAAACTCAAATTACCTGATCGGGGCACCCGTTTTCAGTCGATAGTTTGAGTGAAAGAAAATTTACTGCATGAATTGGTCTTTTCTATAAAATGAATTAGAAAAATACTCTGGTGATTGCACTAGAATAAGAACATTGATTAAGAAGGTGCCTACTTTGAAGGCGATGTACAACATAATTCGAATGAATAATTAATATTTTGAGTGCTATTGGTTAATTCCCTATACTTTTTTGACGAAATTTCTGATTGTGTAATATTTTCGTTTCGCTTTGAAACAACAACGTTTATTGAACAATCTTGTAATTAAAAGCCTTTTAGGCAATATTAAGTAAATTACAAAATACTTACTCCAATGCTAAAATAAATACTATTTCCCACCTGCAGACAGTAGGAAGAGAAAACCAGTTTCCTACATATTTCCAAATACCCTGTATGAAGAAAATTCGAATATTAAATTTAAGGCAACAATTACGAAAACTTTCTTGCACAATTGCTACAATATTCACAGATACATATGCATTAGACTTAACGTCAACAGTCATACATATGCACCACATTGAAAAGTTCATATAAACGTATTTAATATGCCCCAGTGGCATGTTTAGGCTTTCAGTGGCTCAGTGCATACTTTCATATGATTCACACCTACAAACAGTATTTGTACATATATAAATCCACGTATAGGGTGCCAACAAAAGTTCATCATCAAAATATGGTTATCACCGCATCTCCTATTTTATAATTGATCTAAAGTTGCTATGCGCAAAATTTAGGGAAGGTTAAACAGATATTAGGTGAGGCGCAGTTAAGTGATAATTTTTAGATCATACGCGTTCTTATGTAAATATCTGGAAAATCCATATTTTAGTGCCGATTTTCATGAAAATGGAATGCAATTTTATTATACGTTGGTATAAAGCTTGTGGGGATGTGTTATTGGGTGTTGACAAAAATACCTAAAGGGAAACTCAGAACTTACATTTTTATCGGAAAGCAAGTCTAAGGGTTTCTTTTTTTACAAGCAATGGGTTCATATTTCAAAATAATTTCGTCTATGTCCATTTAAAATACAGGGTGGCGCAATAGAACGTGCATATTGCATCATCTTTTTTTGCGTGGTGGAAAAGGCGTGGGCGGGGGGGACGCCTACATCGTTGGGTTGGCAGGCTTATGGAGTTTTAGTCGCTATGAATCACTTCAACGGGAAGCGTCGCGCATTTTGCGTGCACGCATTTTACGAGAACTCTCGTTCATATATTGCTACTAGGCGACTATATTGTGCTGAATATGGACAACGGCGAATTAGTGAAGCTCCGGGTGCTAATTTAATTAAAATATGGGTAAAGCGTTTTGAAGAGACCGGTTCAACATTTAAATCAAAAGCAAATGGTCGCCCAAGAACATCTAGGACCGAAGACAATGTTGAGAGAGTTATGGAGTCAGTACGAGGAAATCCACGAATGTCGACTCGCAAGAGATCGTCTGTCTTACAATTATCGCGACGGAGTTTGCAAAGAATTTTAACACTGGATCTTAAACTGCATCCATATCAGCTGCAACTAACGCAAGAATTGAAAGAGTCTGACTTCAAAGCAAGGCTCGCATTTGCTAATGAGATGCTTAATCGATTTTCCAATTTTAACAATATCTTTTTCTCCGACGAGGCTCATTTCCTTATGAATGGGTTCGTAAACCGTCAACATTGTCGTTACTTGAACAGTGAAAATACCAAAATCAAACACCAGAAACCATTGCATAGTCCTAAAGTGACAGTATGGGCAGCAATCTCTGGCAGAGGAATAATTGGTCGTTTTGCTTCGAAAATGCGCGGGGCCAAAACGTCACGGTTAATACGGAACGCTATGTTAAGATGTTGGACGGATTTTTGGCTCCAGAAATTGAAAGTTCAAGAATAGTGAATTCCAGAACTTGGTTCCAACAAAATGGAGCTACCTGTCACACATCAAATGACTCCATGGCGGTGGTGAAGCAGATGTTCCCTGGCAGTCTGATTTCGAAAAGAGGTGATATCCCATGGCCCCCACGTAGTCCAGACTTGACGCCTCTTGACTTTTTTTTTGTGGAGATACCTCAAACACAAAGTCTACAGTAATAATCCAAGAAACATCGTTCAGCTCAAGGAGAATATCCGTGGTGGAATGGCAGCCATTACACCAGTATTACTGAAGAAAGTTTTCAACAATTTTCGTTTGCGGTTAGAGGAGTGCCGTCGTAGAGAGGGTCACCATTTAGATTATGTTATTTTTAGAAAATAAACTCCATTTATTACTCTACAATGCCTTAGATTTATTTTAACCATACCTTTTGTATTTATTTTTTAATCTATTTTTTAAATATGCACGTTCTATTGCGCCACCCTGTAGATACTGTCAACGAAATGAAAATAAACCTGAAAATGGTTTCGAGTTTTCTCAATTTCTGATATTCGAATCGAAGATATACATTCGACTTTCGATTATTATTTTAATCGATGAACTAATCGACCATGAACAGATTTTAAACGTAAAGAATTCTTCGGTAGAAACCGTTGGACCTTTCAACAAGACTTGGCAACATTCCATAAAGTCCATGAAATCCAATATTTTTTACAAAGAAAGTTATCAGCTTCATTTCCTCACAATAATGACCTCCATACTCCTCAGATTTAAACAATGGACTTTTCCATAAAGTCCATTCTGAAGTACCAACTAAAAAATGTGAAACGGTCAATGTCTTAAAGGTTGCTAATGGTCGGGAATGAGTCAAAGTACCACCAGACAATTTTCATGCAGCGTTTAAAGAGTTCCCGAAAAGACTCAAAATTGTTATCCGCGCTGAAGCTGATTACATGCAACAATACCACTGTGTTCTTAAAAATCTTTTGAGTGCATGGCTGTGGCCCCCAGTCCATCATAATTTCAGAGCAGAGGACTATTGAAAGTTAAAACGTTGCTTCTTTCACTTTACGTTCATTCAGACAACAATCTGGTAAAGCCGCAGCGATTTACCTCGCCATTTGCATATCTCGGCACACTTTTGCATCAGTGCGAGGGATGTCAGTGGCTAAAAGTGTATGTAAGTCAATTCAACTGATCGAAAATTCCATACCGCTTTTCTACGTAATTTATTATCACCCTAATACACAGTTTTGCACATCGCTGTACCAACGTATGACTGCAAATTCGTGTGCGTGTTTTAAGCTATTTTATGTGAAAATTTTGCATTTGCCGTTAAATGGGTTGTTGAAAAGTCATTAAATTTATTAAACACATGTTGGCTGTTGCTTATATTACTAAGTTTCCATTTTTTTTTTTTGCTCTCTCTTTAACTAGCAAACTCATAAAACTCAGTTAGTGATTCTCATCCCTCAGGAGTTCTACGAGAGGGAAAAACACGTAACTACATAAAATATTAAACTCAGTTTGTATGCGTGAATAATTCCTTGCAAAACTGCAACATAGTTTTCAGTCGGTTGTGCAGAAAAACGAGTACTTTGCATGCAAATGTAGCACATTTACATGGTAGTGAACGATTTTGCAAATAGGATGTTAAACACAAGAGACTTATTTAACTTTCTAAGACTATTAAGGTTAATTTTACTAAAATAGACTTACAAATGCCAAATGCCTTAAGGTATTGATGAAATCGAAATAAGCTTAATTTTTAAGCTGTAATAAAAAGCTGCAACACAAAAGCAAAAAAAGCAGTACAGAAATTTCAGTCAGATGAACTGACTTACATGTGTAGGTACTTTCACCCAATGTCCTTTTACGTTGCTGCAGAAGTGTGAATTGGTTTGCAGATAGGGCATGGTAGATTGCTTTGCTACTACTAAATCATATATACTTTCATACCTTTGGAGGAAGGTATAAAAATATCTTATTTAAAGCACAATAAAATAAGCTTAATTTTAACCTTCTAAAGTCCTCGGTTTGGCATACATAGAAGTGCCAACGAATTTGCCAATTTGTAGGTGTGGTACCTTAAGGGGCGTGGCAATTTAGTCTATTTTCATTGACAGTATTTAATGCCTGATGCGTTTTTATTTATACTGAAGGGATCTACATAAGTTAAATAATTCAACTTGTATTGAAAGTTCAAGAGAAGTCATGGTTACGCAATTGTTTTCCTTACATTTTAATGCCACATTTTAATGTAACACAATTGACCAACATTGTATTAAATTTAATCGATGGATTATTGATTACTTTGAAACATAAAATTTCGATAAATCGGTCAATTTATATGATAGGCATCATAATGGACGTGTTTGAATAAAAATTTTATATACTTTCACTGATCCGAGTGAAAGTATGAAAAAAAAGCATTCATCTGGAGTCGAACAACCACTTTCAAGTAAAAATGACCACATTCCATCTATATATTTTACAAATTCAAACAGATATTGCAATTTTTCGCTTATACAGGGTGTATGTCGGGAAGGTATACTATTTTGTTTGTTTATAATTTTTGATTAAATGAAAGAGAATGCATTTTGGTAAATGTTCTATTTAATTTTGGGAATTATGTAAGGAAAACAATGTCAGATAAATGTCCGCCTCTGTTAGTCTTACAAATTCAAGCCCTTTTGAGCATATTTTTCATTATATTCTCACACATTTCACGCAGTATTTCATTAATTTCATCACGAATATTTTGTTTGAGTTTCTCAAGGGATTTGTTTGCATAAACCTTGCTTTTCAGATATCCCCACAAACAGAAATTCGGAGCAGTCAAAGCAGGAGGCCAATCAACATCACAATTTCTTGAAATTAACTTGTTGCGGAAAGAAGTCTCACAATAATTCCATTGTAATCCTGACTGCATGCGATGTGACACCATCTTGTTGATACCGTTAAAAAGTTTTCAATCATATCACGATATCGCTCCTCGTTGACAGTTGCCGTTACACCTTTTACAGTTTCAAAGGAGTAAGGTCAAATGATTCCTCCGGACCAAATTGCACACCAGACTGCCACTTTTAGTGGATGCAAAGGTGACTGATGAATAATTTGAGGGCTTTTTATTGCCCAGAACCGACTATTCTGTTTATTCACATATCCATTCAAATGAAAATGTTCCTCGTCACTCATTATGATTTTGTCATGAAACACTGCATTCATTCAGTGTTTCAAGTCTTCCTGGACGGCCTCGATGCTATTACTCGCGTTAAAGGTGCCTACAACGAACAGTAACCTCTTCTTCTTCTTATGTGGCTACTGGAATAGACAGCCTTATCCATTATACGCCGCCCGTAGAAAATAATTCCAAGCGCTTCGATCTCTGTATTTCTCCTCCAATTCGTCACACCAAGCTTCAACAGTACTTCAAAAACCTGATCCTTCTAACGGAGTTTTGGTCGCCGTCTTCCGCGCCGTCCATCGAGTTCGTTGTGGAAAACTTTTCGTGACGGAGCATTTTGGTCCATCAGCACAACATGACCCAGCCATGCCACGCCAATACTCTCTCTCAACTATGATGGTCCATATATTTTCCGGAGTATTTTCCTCTAAAACTGCCAGTACTCATTCATCCGCTTGCGTCATAATCCAGTATTCTGCGCCATATAACAAGACGGGTAGTACCAACGTCTGGTACAGTCGGATTTTTGTTTGCCAATAGAGATCTTTATTATTGAATCGCTTGCTTAGCGCATATTAACATCAGTTAGCAAGCAATACTCTCCTTTTTATCTCCATGCTGGCATCATTCGTTTTGTTTACAGCGGAACCGTGGTAGATGAATTCTTTCGCCCCTTCAAAATTATGGCTGTCAACGTTCACACGGCGGTTCCAAACGTGTAGACCCTTTGTTCGTTGAAACCAATAACTTTGTTTTGTGGTTGTTTACCACTAGACCCATTTCCGCTGATTCCTTCTCAATGCTTGAGAAAGCTGCAGTAACATCTCGCAGTTTCCTGTGGCTTTTTTTATTAAAGATGGTACAAGTCGTGTTAACTGCAGCTTTCGTCGTAATCATCTCCAGTAGTATGTTGAAGAGTTCGCACGATAGACTGTCGCCCTATTTAAATCCTCGTTCGATATAAAAAGGCTCGCTTAGATCTTTGCCTATCTTTACTGAAGACTTCGTGTCAGTCAGCGTCATCCTACAAAGACATATAAGCTTCGCAGGAATTTCAAACTCGGACATGGCCTCATACAGTGTTTGCCGTATCGGGCTATCGAAGACAGTTTTATAATCGACGAAAAGATGGTACGTGTCGATCTGTTTTTCTTGGGTCTTCTGTAGAATTTGTCGTAGTGTGAATATCTGGTCAATTGTTGATTTACCAGGTCTAAAGCCAAACTGATAAGGTTCAATCAGGTCAGTTAGAAACGGCTTCAGTCTTTCACATATCGCACTCGATAGGGCCTTATAGGTAATGGGTAAAAGACTGAATTAGAATTATGATGGCAAATAAAAATAAAATTATTCTCCGTTAACTCTAATCTAATACCTCTTTGAACATACTCGTATTACCTTTCACTGACACGTTTTACTTAACCTAGATCAATTGTAGCGTCTCCCGTTGAGACAGACACCATAAATAATTATCACAATAAATCCGTTACGGGATGCAAAGGAGTTGCCTGGTCTCGGAGTTTACCCAAATGTAACAACGCAAAAGGAAGAAACCAGCAGGACAAGACGGTGTTAAAGCAACGGAAACAGATGCACTCAAAGTTATCGCCCATTTGCATTTTTATAAGTTTGCGGAAAACGTGCTCCCACATGTGTTATTTATTTTCTGTTGAGTTTTTTCAGCAACTCAAGTAGATGATAATAACTAACCAGCAAGTGGTGGTGGTCAGTGAACCCGGGCCTGACAAACGTTTATAATTTAAAGCCAAGGCGTTTGCAACAACTAAATGTTGCTAAATTTTCTTTTGGCGTTTTTCACAGTTTACACTTTCGTGGAGACTAAAGTTTTGCTAACCACTAAAGAAATTTGTACCACACCAGCAGTCGTTACCTCATAAAGCAGCGAAAACCTTGGAATATACTTACATATACTATATGTGGTATATGGTTAAACTCTGGTTGTGGTTAAGCCTCTCTTCTCATTCGTTTTTCCCAATGGTAGCAAAGTTTTTTTTTTTGTTTTTGCCAGCAACACACATTTTAATTCCTATTCCCCATTAAGAGGAAACAGTGGAAGCCCGTTTTATTTCTTTTGAGGTTTTTGCAAAGCAGAAAAGTGTTAAATTTATGGCTGAGTTACAATTGTAAAAATAACTTCCAAATTTTACTGTTATTAAATTCTTTTTATTCACTCACTCAGTGACTGGAAATTTATTCGTACATATTTCCTGCAACATTAAGGCGTTGACTTCCACTGAGCGTTCAGTCGTAAACTAAGTTCGATGTTGGAGGGTTAAAAAACACCACTTAAGTGAAATAAGAATTTTGTTGGTGGGGTGGAAGTCGTGGCACTTTGGTGTATTGGCGGCGAAACAAAGAACCCTTAAAGGATATGCAATTTTATGTTAGTCCCCGTATACGAACATAAACTTGCATTTCAATTTGATTGTAAATCTGCAACCGGAAATTCAAGTTAAAATTTTTTGCCATAAATCTTTTAAAAGGAAATTTATGGCGATTTTTTAGCACTCCATTAAAAGCAAATTGAATGAAGTGAAATATGCTAATGAGCATTTTACGAGGAGTGAAAGAAATCATTAATAACAAATACATTAGGTCGACTAATCCTTGATATATTTAAAAACAAAAAATTTAATATAGTCCACGAACGAACGAACGCAATAGGAAAAGGAATGGAAGGAAATTTTATCACCAAGTCAATCAAATCAACAAATAAATAGTTTGCATTTAGGGCAATAAAAGTGATTATGTATAGATATTTGTGAAATTATATTGAATATATCTATGAGGATTTCTTCAACATATTTACAGAGACCTGGAAATGAAAACTGTAAGTCCCACAGAAAATAAACCATCCTTGCATTACGAGAAATATAAAAGAAGTTTCCAATAGCCGCTGATTTTAAATTTACAGATATATGGAAGGGAATGTCAAAACATTTGCAAACATCTCAACTCCTTAAAAAGATTTTACGAAATGGCAAAATGGTCCTGACTAAAAGCCGCCCATCAAAAAGTTAATCAATGAAAACAAACTGTAAATATTGCTATCAATGAATTTATTATGTTGCATTTATTATAGAAAATTGTTGCTGTTTAAGCTGATAAATACCTAATCAATATAATAAATATATTAGTTAAAGCCAGATATTAATGCCGTCTGAAAAATCAATATAGCAATTTCTTTCAGATGACTTGACCTGCAAATATCTTCGCTAAACATTCTCCTGTTCGGGCCACCTGGCAGTAAGAACCTAATATTAGGTGCGCAACTAAATTTTCGCTGTTTTTTTTTTTATAAAAATTCAACTTTATTATGAAAACCTGTTTACATTGAAAATATTGCCCATCGCTAACTACTACGTTTTGAAGCTTTCGATGAGCTTCAATTGAAAGAAGAAAATCAATACTTCCCGCATATGATGATTATTTGGCACAAAATCATACATATTCACATCACCAAAGGAATATGACGTCAAAAGAAAATTACTATTGTGTCGAGGCGGTATGTTTACCATATGCCTAAGCTTGGCTCATGACGTTTAGGTTATGGCCGAATTGACTAGCACTTACAGCTGGCGCCATCTATTGTCAAACAGCGGGAACTTACTTGCGCACTTCCTAAATCGCAACATTCCAATAAAAATATAATCTAAATTAACGCTGAATGAAAGAACCAAATAGGATACGAAATACTGTGTTATTAAAATGATCGCCTCTGGATTGCTTGTAGCAGTTGATCCTTTTGAGGTAGTTTTCGACCACTTTTCCGCACATTTCTGGCGGTATCTCGGCAGTAACTTGACGAATGTTGAGTTTCAAATGCTCCAACAATTGCAGATTGTCCTCTTAAACACGGTTTGTGACGTAGCTCCACAAAAATAGTATAACTGCGTGAAATCGCACGATCTTGGTGACCAATTGACGTCACCAAAACGTGAAATTACGCTTCCTGCAAAATTGCCATACAATAAAGCCAAAATTAGTCGTATTGTGTGGCTGTGGTGAAACTACATATCGTCCAGTTCATAATCTTCAATTGCAGGCAAAACAATGTCGGTTATCATACGGCCATAGCGCTCTGAATTGACGGCAACAGATCCTTATGCGTTATTTTCGAAAAAATATGGTTCAATGACACCTCCAGGTCATAATGCGTACCAAACAGTCACTCTCTCCGGAAGCAGTAGCTTTTCCACCATCACTCCTGAGTTCTCTGAGCCCTACAGGCGACAATTTTGCATGTTGACGTAACCACCGAGTGAGAAATGAGCTTTATCGTTGAAAAAAGCTTGTTCGATTGAAAGCCCACATTTGAATCATCACTTTTTTAGTAAGTTTTAACTATTTTTACGCATTCTTCAGTTGTTAAACGATTCATATTCGTAAATAGGAAACATTTCACTAAATAAATAACGCTTCAGATGACAGGTGTTCAACAGCTGACAGCTTTGTTGTTCAACAGCTGACGGCCTTGTCAGACCTGCGATTTTGAAACTATTAAAGGAGCCTATATATGTATGAGATGACTGAATTTTGATGTTATTGTTATCTGTGATATCTTATTTTCCACACAAATTGTCTGTTATGAATTGCGTTTTCGCTACTTTAAAACACGGATATCTCCGCCACTCACTTTTGGCACAAGTCTTCCTATACATATTTAACAAACACTTAATAACTTTTTCTTTCAAAAGTAAAATATGACTTGTGCCATTTAAACTTCCATATATCATAGCCATATTGCAAGTGTAATCACTTCTCATTCTCTACTGAAAGTTGTCTAAACATCTGTAACATTTCTTGTTGAAAACTCAGATCATAAAACATCTGCATAACGAAAATCTAAGCGTTTCACTACAAGCTCCATAAACAACTTAAATGTGTAAATCATTTTACTGCAGCAATAATAAATATTGTGTTTTGTTCCGGCCTATCAGCTCATCTCATTTTCCTCAAGATTCCTGGAACTTTTCTTTCACTTTGCCCTGTTCAACGTTTCATGGGAAAAACGGCGACAACAATTTTGCCACAGTCGCACAATGGAAAATTTAAGCACGAACGTATAGCCATCATCACTGCGAGCATCAGGACCACTGGGTTGAGGTTTGAATGATAGCAAAAAAAAAACCAGCACTACTGATGCTGTCGTACAATTTGTGGGTCAGAATGTGTTCTCGCCCGAGATGAGAAAGGAGGACACGTCACGGCACCCACAAAGCTTACAATTTTGTGCTGATGTTTTGATTTACATGTTTTCACATACGTGAAACTGGCTCTAGTGTGATACTCGGCAGTTGTGACAGCACTTCTATGTACACACTTCTGTAAAGGATATTATTGTGTAGCTTTGTTAGAATGTAAATATATTTGCGTGTTTATTTTACGGCTTTTGTGCATTTGCTGCCAAATCTTGTGAAAGTGCATAGATTGTGTTGGGATTTCTACAGTAAAACAAAACAATATGTTGCAAATAATAGTATTTTTTTTTTTTTTTTTTTTTTTTTTGAACTATTGCCTATTATAAAAGAGCTTTTAAACAAAATACGCGGCCTCACAGCCTCTGAATGTGTATGTAACATTTGAATTCATAAACAAATTTAATATAATTTGCATTTGGTACACTGTATTATTTATTATACATCCGCTGTTGTCAACAGAATAACTATCGATATACCTTAGAAATATAACGATCTATATAAAATTATATCGAAAAGAAATCCATTGTTTTCCATACAGACGGCTTTAGTAATCTGTGCCTCGAATTGTATAGGTGAGATCGGTTTCTGCTATATGGCGTTGGAAAGTTAAAATCTAGTTTTGTGATTGCTTGACTCAGTATTGTTAAAGAACGCGTCAAAAATGAACACAGGCAAAGGGAAAATACGCCATAGTTTACGGGTTTTTTTAATAACACAAGCCAGCCAAATGAAAATTTGAATAGTCTTTGCGGTCTTGATACTGTAACAATTAATCATGCACTATTTTTATTTCGTCGATTCCGAAGCGATAATTTTGATGTCAAAGGTGCACACTAGGCTTTAGGCCAATTGCCAAAAATGTCGATACAATAATGGAAATAGTCAAGTCCAACTGTAACATGACCGCTGGTTCGATTACCCCAAAGCTGAGCATTGCACTAAAAACCCATTTGAAGCCACTTGAAAAAGAAAGACGAAATGACGCTCGATGTATGGGGTTAACGCGAAAAACAGTCTCATGAACTGGATTTTTATCTGCGAATCGCTGTTGAATCGAAACAAAATCGAACCATTTCTGTGGCGTAAGGCGACTGGTGATGACAACTACTCTTAACATCGAAAGAAAACGGTCGTAGTCAAATCGCGGTGAGCCACCGCAAACGGTGACCAAGCAAAGACTGGCGGTCATCAAGATTTTGCCGTATGTTTGGTAGTAATGGCAGGGAATCACATACTTGACTGTCAAACCCTTAATTCGGACCTGTATTATAATAATTGGATTGCCTAAGGGAAGCGATCGCTCAGAGGTGGCAGCCTTGGTCAATAGGCGATGAATTGTCTTCCATCAAGACAACGTCGGGCCACACACATTGATAGTGACTCGTCAGAAGATCCAGAAACTGGGTTAGGTGGTTCTTAAGCATGCACTGTTTAGTTCTTGGTGAAATATTCTGTTTCGGGGAAGCTTGAGAAAATCGACTGGCTCAGTTTTCTGCCAAATGCGATGAGCATTTCTATGATAGAAGCTTGATGGAATTACTTCCAAAATAACAACAGGTTATGGATCAGTGGGTGACGAATTGTGTTCCATCAAGCCAAAACAGACCAGGCCAAACACATTGATTGTCACTCAACAGAAGCTGCGAGCACTTGATTAGGTGGTTCTTATGCATCCACCTTTTAGCACTTTGTGAAATATTCGGCTCCAGAAAAGCTTGAGAAAATCGACTGTCTCAGTTTTTTTTTTTTTTTGCCAAATGCGATAAGCGTTTCTATGAGAGAGGATTAATGAAATGACTTTCAAAACGACAACAAGTTACAGATCAAAACGGTATATATATTTTCTCTTCTTCTTTCTTTATATGCAATATATTTCAACAATAACAAGCAAAATTTATGATGTTAAATAATAACATGATGTGTTGTTGATTTTCATTAAAACCAGCAATATAACATACTTATCCATATACCTATACATAAGTTTGATGAAATATCTTGCACATTAATAAGCAAAATTTAGTTCAATATATAGGTATTAACAATTAATTTGATTTTATGTTAGTATAATTGCAATGCTATATAAAGGGTGTCCCAACAAGAACGCAAGATTTAAATTTGGCACCATTCGAAGTGCCATTGTTTGACATTTGAACATTTGTTTTTATTTGCTAGTAGAAGGTACGAGGTTAGTAAAAATGGAGCACTACACGAATGAACAACTCATTCTCATTGTGAAATTGTTTTACCAAAATGGTGAAAGTTTTGCGACTACAGTTCGCAAATTGCGATCAATTTGGGGTCACAATAATGCTCCAAAAGAGCCAACTGTAAAGAGATTAATGGATAAATTTGCCAAAACTGGGTCTGTAAGTGATGTAAAGACAACAATGCGGTCGATCGTGTACGTGATGATGTCACTCAAACTCCATCCACCTCGATTCCACACCGAGCTCAGCAAATTGGTGTCTTCAAATCCACTATGCAGCTAATTTTGACGAAAGATTTGCTTCTTCATGCATACAAAGTTCAATTGACTCAGGAACTGAAGCCAGCTGACCATGGACAGCGAAGGGAGTTCGTTAATTGAGTATTGGAGAGACAACATGAAAATGCTGATTTAGTCGATAAAACCATAGTCAGTGACGAGGCTCATTTCCAACTTGATGGCTTCGTCAATAGGCAGAATTGTCGCATTTAGGGTGAGGAAAATCCTCGAGTGGTTCACGAGAAGCAAATGCATCCTCAACGTGTCGCTGTGTGGATTTTGTAGAGGAATCATTGGGCCTTTTTTTATGAAAATGAGGCATGTCAAGCGCAAACAGTCAATGGTGTTGGGTATCGTGAAATGATAACCAGTTTTTTCGTGCCTAGAATTGAAGAAATGAATGTGGAGCGCATGTGGTTTCAACAAGACGGTGCCACATGTCATACAGCCAGAAAAACAATTCAATTGCTGCATCAGTCATTTAACTCTTGCGTTCTTGTTTGGACACCCTTTAAATGGAAGATCTAACACATGTTTTCTTTTGAGTCTCCCAACTTCATCAGTCTCATCTAACAGTGTGATTGATAAAATGTTTGAGTGATTACTTAATCTTTGCAAATAATTGGAACTAAATTTTGTATTTCTGATTTAACAAAGGGTATTTTAAGGTCCTTATGTAAATCATTATTTGTAACGTAAAAGGGCGCATTTGCTAAAAATCGCAGTGTTTTTGATAGGAATCTTTGAAGTATTTCGATGTTAGAGTTGCTCGCGTTTCCCCAAAGCTCAATACCGTAAGTCCAGACAGGTTTGATAATAGTTTTAAGAAGTAACACATTATTTTGCAGGGACAGTTTTCATCTCGGCCGTAGCAGCCAATACATTCGTTTGATTTTATTGTTTAGTCCTTTTCTCTTTGCTGATATGTGGCATTTTCACTTTGCGTGAATCTTTTTGTGCCACTGTTTTAAACTTTTTTCCACAGTGATGTCTCACATCAGTAAATACACAAACTTATAACGTAACATGTAGCGTCAACAAGCACTTGCAATCACACACAGACACTCACCTGTATTCTGGCACGCACGTCCGGTTATTGGTGATGTACAACATATGATGACATTTGATGTTTCAAATATTGCTGACAAATAAATATGCTCTTCCCATGTTGATTTACTTAACAAAAAATATACATTAAGGTGACAATAAAATACATGAAAAAAATTATTATAAATTGTATATATTGAGTTTAAAACCACTATGTTTAAAAACTTGCAGAAAAAGTCAAACTCCTCTTTCATCTGGTGCTTTTTCGATTTTAGCGCATTGTTTCTGGTATATGCAAATATCCACAAATTTTTAAAATTTTTAAATTTTTCTAGTTCTACTTTTTTCGAAATGGTGGAACAAAAAATAACTAAATTCCTTACACATTATGAAAGGGATTTGGGATGCTCTCACATGTCATCAGCTGCCAGGTATCGAACCACTCGCTCGGTTTTAATAGAAATTTATTTACAAATTTACATACATGAAAACAATTATTTTAATCTATTGTATAATTTCCACCTTTCTGGGATTCAATTCGATTTTTCATTTCCTCGTCGTTATGGAAATTCAAATCGTTCAAGTGGTTGTTTAGACTGCGAGGTAAGTGATAGTCGCATTGGGCGAGGTTTGGGGAGTACGGTGGGTGAGGTAAAACTTCCCACTCAAGCTGTGACAGTTTCTGACGGGTCCGCAAGGCAGTGTGAAACCTCGGTGGGAGAGTAAGGTTACCACACATGGAAGTTGCTCACAAATCCGAACTCTTTATGATCCCGTGAATGGTTGAGACTAATTTTTTTTTTCAGCAATTTTCCTAAGTGTTGCATGTGGATTCACAAGAATTAAATTTCTCACCTTCTCGGAAACAATTTCTTTTAGTCGTCCTGGTCTGGGAGCGTCCATTACGGACAAGTTACCTGTAGAAAATTTTTTAAACCATTCTTCGCCAGTTCTTTCTTTTGGTCCGTTTTCTTTTCGGAAATAATACAGCATTGTATGCATAAAATGCTCTTTTTCGTTCTTTTTTTCAATTTTTTAAAACTTTTTTTTAACACTATAAACACTCACTACTACAGCGAGAACACAAGTAAACAAATGTAAACAGAATAGAGAAAGGGTGGGAGGAAGTTATGATGGTGTTTGAAGGAACTCTACGTCATGAGAAGTGACGTATGGTGAATTAGTGAATTAACCGAGCGAACTTTCCGAACAACCCAATAACATATTTTTACATACACTGAAAAGGACCGGGACTACTGTTTAATGACAATTTCGATCTTTAGTTTGAACATGTTTTTATCATACTTGTCGATTACTTGGCTTCTCAAAAATTTCCACTAAGTTTCGATCTATTTAATTAACGAATACAATTTAGGAAGAAAGTGAAAATTTTGATTTTTTCCACCGATTCATCAATCTTACTTGATGAACTCTTGTGCCACCTGCCGTCCAAAAGCCTGTGAACAATATTCTGTCTCATTGCTAGAAAAGTGACAACGCGAAAAGCGTCTTCTTTTCATATCAGGTGCGCAACTAAGTTCTCGATGTTTGCCAACAGACGGCGCCAGCTGTAAATGTTAGTCGATTTTGTCATAACCTAAATACATAAGGTAAATATACTGCCTCGACACAATAGTGAATTTCTTTTGACGAGACATATTATACAGGGTGTCCATCGGGAAGATCTCGCAGTAACTCCATTGTAATCATGGCTGTATGTGATGTGGCACCGCCTGGTTGATACCACATGTTAATCAAGCCCAAAGCATGCAGTTGAGGCGTTAAAAAGTTTTTAATCACATCACAATATCGTTCCCCATTGACAGTTACCGTTACGTCATTTTCAGTTTCAAAGAAGTTAGGTCCAATGATTCCTCCGGACCAAATTGCACACCAGACTGTCACTTTTAGTGGATGCAAAGGTGACTGATGAATAATTTGAGGGCTTTCCATTGCCCAGAACCGACTATTCTGTTTATTCTCATATCCATTCAAATGAAAATGTGCCTCGTCACTCCCTATGATTTTTTCATAAAAATCAGGGTTCTCATGGGCAAGCTGTAACATCCTATTGACATATGTACGGCAGCGTAAACGGCCTTGTGGAAGAAGCTCTTGTGTCAGTTGAATCTTAAGTGGAAACAATTGCAAATTTTTGTGCAAAATTGTGGCCAAAGTTGTTCTTTGAAGACCAAGCCCCTGAGCACGGCGTCGAATTGAGGTTGATAGATTGTTTTGAACACTTTCTTGAGCAGCAGTAATGTTTTCAGCCAATCTTGCGGTTCGTTGTGGTTCTAGCTTGGCCCTATCAGCTACAGACCCTCTTCCTTCGAAATCATTCACTACACGATAAATAGTGCGTCTTGTTGGCACGTTGTTTCTCCCAGAAATTTCAGGTAACTTTCTCATCGTCACAGTAGTCGATGATTGATTTTGATAAAATATTTTAACGATCAAAAAACGTTAGTTTGTCGAATATTTTTCGATAGTAACTTCACCACATCTCTACTTCACGACTGCTTAATATGAACTATCAAGACTAATGTTTACCAAAATGGCGGCAAAACAAAGTAGTATGGCTTCCCGACGGACACCCTGTATGCATAATTTTAAAAATATAAAAAATAGTCTTACAGGTTCGTGCTTTTCAAATAACGTGTATTATGAATTACTGCCTCAATGTTTTCACACCAAAATCACCATCTACAAAACCATATTGAAGCCAATATGGACATACGGCATCCAGTTGTGGGCAACGGCATTGGCTTCTAACATAAATAAGCTGCAGAGAAGACAGTCAAGAAAACTGCGCCAAATTTGTGGTGCCCCATGGTATATTAGGAATGATAACATACACAAAGATTTAAACATTCCTTATATTTCCGAGGAAATAAAAAAAAGAAGCAGGTCATATGTATCGAAGTTGTCCTCTCACTCAAACCCACTTGCTCAAAACCTTCAACATTTTCCCGGTCATATACGGCTAAAAAGAAAGGACACGCTAGACTTGGTCTGCTCGCCAAAAACAAGATCCGGCAATGGCAGGATACTTTAGTTTAAGATAGGATTAAGATTTGAATACATATTGTAAATTTCGAAAGAAAGATTCAATAAAAAAAATGAATGAAAAAAAGAAAAAAAAAATTATTAACTATTGAAGTAGTATAGGTAAAAGGAAAACCTTAAAATAAATTGCAATTATTATAAATCATTCAAACAGTCGCAATGTTAATCATAACTCGAGTTTCTTTCGTCACATTACAATATATTTCAATGAATAACAAATATTTTGTGTTTTGCTGACCAGTTCCCAACATTTTTTTTTTTCATTCGATGTATTTCAGATAAATTTTGCGAATAAACCGAAAAAACTCAATTTCTCATTTTCCACCAAATTTTCCATATTTACCAACTTTCGAGTTGGAATGCATAAAAAGTCTTTAGATTTAAGTTTAATGTTTACCATTTATAATGGCATTAAGCCAAAGCGATTTTCCTTTTTTCTTGAAAATC
>JAHXMU010000022.1:947865-985103 GCA_019455685.1 Philornis downsi
CATAAATCTTCAATGACACTCATTCGTGGTGGTGTCATCAAATGTGGCCACCACGCCTGAACAATTCCAGATTTATGTTTGGGGTCTTTATCCTGGTAAAATCGAAAATTGAAGGGTAAGCCTAAATCTACAGTGCTTTGGAGCAAGCTATTCTTTAAAATGTGAAGATGTTTATGCCTGTCCATTGTAGATTCGATAAATGCTAATTTGCCAGTACCAGTATCAGACACTCAGGCTCATACCATAACCCTGCCATCACCGTGCTTCACACTCGCTTTTAAATGTTCCTTATTGAGCTTCGTATTTGCCTTTCGCCATAGGTCATGTCGTCAGACCCAAATAAGGGCCCTAGAAGGTCATCCTTGGCAAACTTATTTTGTTTTTGGGGCTAATAAATGGGGTTTCTTGGGCAACTCTGTCATGTAAATCGTTATCTCGAAGTACCTGGCGGACGGTTTCAACAGTACATTGTTTGTCATTGTTTGCCCTTTTTGAACTTCTGTGGCCAGTTTTGAGGCCGAGAGTCTTGGGTTTGCCTTTATTTTTTTTACCGCCCATCAGCTTTAGCAAAAATGTTATTCACTGCTTTTTAATCACCCGATCGATTCTCATGCAGAGGGATTGATATTTACCAACAAAATCGGACTAATTACAAGCAAAAAGAAAAAATATGTATACAGGGTGGACCACATAAGTGTTGGCGATTTAATTCTTCAATTTCTCGTTAACGCGCGGCGCGGGGTGGCGGGGGGATATGTTGTTCGCTGCGCCGCTTCCTGGAAATTTAGTCGCCATGGAGCCGTACACGGGAGTGCAGCGTGCATTTTGTGTCCGAGCGTATTACGAAAACAATAAATCAGTGATTACTGCACGACGTTTGTATCGGCATGAACACGGTTTACACGATTTAAGTGAAGTTCCAAGCGCCAGTGTGATACGAAACTGGATCAGAATGTCCGAAACAACCGGCTCAATAGTACCAATTACGGTTCGTGGTCGCCCAGTTTCTGCAAGATCAGCCGACATTGTGGAGCGTGTTCGTGTTTCAGTTCAGCGAAATCCGCAACAGTCAACACGTAAGAGAAGTCAATCTTTGGATGTCAAAAGAACAACTTTACGACGAATTTTGAAACGTGGTTTGCATTTGAAGGCTTATAAGATTCAGATAGTCCAAGAATTAAACCCCGATGATGCCAATAATCGACTTAACTTTGTCAATTTGATGCTAGAGCGGTTCAATAATTTCAACAACGTGATTTTTAGTGATGAAGCCAATTTTCACCTTAATGGCCATGTGAAAATTATCCCCATGCTGGGATAACGTCAACCGGTAATATTGGACTATACTTTTTTGAGGACGAAAGAGGGCATGCGATGACGGTTAGAGCGAACAATTATTGCAACATGCTAGCAGACTTTTTGGTGTCAGCTTTGCAAGAACTTCAAGGCAATACCTCGAGGATGTGGTTTCAACAGGATGGGCCGCATGTCATACGGCTAGGGTATCCATAGAGCTGCTGAAAAATGTTTTTCCTGGAAAAATCATTCCGAAAAGGGGGTATATTGAATGGCCCCCACGTAGCCCCGATCTCTCTCCATGGATTATTTTCTATGGGGCTACCTCAAATCGGTAGTCTACGAGAATAATCCGACCAATTTAGAGCAGTTGAAGAGGAACATTATTCAGGAAAGTAACAAAATACCGAAAACAACTTTTCAACGAGTTTTCCAAAATTTGCGACTTCGGTTCCAAGAGTGTCAAGCAGCCGAGGGAAGCCATTTGGACAACATTATTTTGAATTCTTAACAATTCCCATGCTTCTACTTTTTAAATATAGAAATATATTTTTTTTATGTTTCATAGTTTTTTTTTAATTAAATATTTAAACCGCCAACACCCTTACGGGCCACCCTGATATAGTGCGGAATCAAGTGTTTTGTTAAAATGTATTTCAAGCAGACTGGTTGTTATGAAACTGCATAAGGAAAAAGCTATTTCATAATCTCTTGTATAAGTTTTCTTTTTTTTAAATTTTCCCATATTTTCTTCAGAATATTTCTGTTTTTCTTTGCTTTTTTCCTCGATGTGGAGAACGAGCTTATGAAATGTGTTAGCTTTGACTAAAACTAAATAAATTGAAAAATAAACAAACAAGTTTTTCTCTTTTTTTTCTTATTTGTATTGCACATATAAATGTTTCACTAGGATAGAAGCACGTAAGGAGTATTGGAAAATGAGTGAAAAATATAATAAAAGTAATGACAAGCTATAAACTCTCGGAAATGGTACTCATGCTGTGTTGGTGAAAGTCACACAAACTACGTGTCGTTAACATCTACGTGGATTTTTTGGTTCCTCATGCCTGCAAAAAGAAATTGCCCCGTGTGCGTATACAATTTCTTCGATAAGCTGATATTATTGTAAGCATTTGCTGTAATAAAACTTCTCGAAACGGCACAATTCCTTTTCCTATTGGAATTTTCTCCTTCATGTTTTCTTTTTCTGCTGGCTGCCTCTTTGGAGAAAAACAAAACTTAACAGTTGTTTTCTCCTATATTTATGGCATTTCCAATTTTCTTTCATATGGGAAAATTTCATTGAAATCATTGAACAAAGAATTTACTTTCGAATAGTACTACTACCAAATAGATATTTTGATAAACTATCAAAGCAATAAACATAAAAGGTAATATGTAGAGAATACCTTGAATTTCCTGTACATTGTTTGCATTCCTTGTGAAATAAATCCTTGTATGCTATGAAGTTTTACTAATTAAATTCTTGCAATCTTCTGCATTGAGTCCTGTACACACTCTTTGTGTTCTAATTAATTTAAATACTTTTCCATGGAATTTTGTAATATGTTGTAATTTCGGAAATCTCTTAATAATTTCGAAATAATTCATTTGAAATTGAAAGAGTGTGCAAATAGGCTTCTATAAAATGATTATTAATTATTAATTTATTATTTTATTATTAATTTATTAGGATATTAAAAGATGTTCGTTAAGCACTATTTAAGGCATTAGATGGCAAATGCCACACATCATTAATAGTTTAAATCGGTACATGAGTTTCAGTCAGGTGAACTGACTTACGTATACTTTCACCTAACATCCTTTTGCATCGGTGCAAAACTGTACGGACAACGAAAATGCCAAATCCAGTTTACGAACTAGGAGTTATAGCAAAAAATTGAATTTCAGTAATTTGGTCAATTTGTACGCAACGATACTTTCACTTCTCTACTGCTGGTTCCATGCAAATTAACCGTTTTTCCGGAATTCAATTTCTTTTTCTTCATAGTTGAATACAGCTACTTAGTGTTTTATTTTTTACATTTGAGAAAAATCGACTAACAAATCAAGCCTCCTCTGCTATGTTCCATACAAATTACGGATATACTCACATCTTCTACCTTGTTATACTGAATTCGATCAAATTTGACACTCGTTAAGGTAGTATTAGGTGATAAAAATGAACAACATTGATACGCCCCTTCCGGTGCCTCCCATATAAATTGACCAAATTTCCTAAATCGAATGTTATCTCTATAAGCCCTACCTCGCGAAGTGTAGCGAACTAAATTTGTAATCATATTCTACACAGTTACACTAAATTGAATCAAATTCGTCACAAGTTAGGAGCTGGATAATATGGTATTCTCATATCTTCCATACAAATTAATTGATTTTCCGAAATCCAATTTTTATCTCTGTAACTCGTACCTCGTACAGTGCAGCGAACTAAATCTGTCATCATCTTCTATACAGTTACATTAAATTTAATCAAATTTGGCAAACGTTGGGTGCTGGATAACGGGATGCTCGGAGGTAAAAGTAGACAACACGCACCTTTCATATCTCCCATACAAATTGACCGATTTTCCGGAATGAAATTTTTATCTCTCTAACTTCTACTAAATTAAACTACATATACATTCAGTCAAATTTGGCAAACGCTAGGAGCTGAATAATATAATGTTTGTTGTGGATAACACGCCGATTTTCCGAAATTCAGTACTTTTTCCCTCTAATTCCTAATCCCACTTGGGAAACAATTGGGATTAAAGTTGTATGAAGTTATCGTCTGGTGGAAGACTCTTGATAAGTCCACATACTATAGGATACTGGACAAGGTCCAGAGGATGACAAGTCTGTGCATCACAGGTGCGCTCCGCACCATCCCATCCGACGCAGTAAATGTGGTTTTGCATTTACTACCCCTGGACATAATTAGTATGCAAACCGATGCAGCCATGGCTGTAAGACTAACACAGCTGTCACAGTGGTCAAACTGTAATTACGGTCACAGTGCGATCCCTAACATGGTGCCTGACATAACGGGCGCAATTGACTACACTCTGGCTGAACCGCTGTTCGACAAAAAGTACCATATACTTATACGAGATAGAGATACATGGAAATGTAGAACTCCTGGTGTAAGACTTTATGTAGACTTCTAAATTGACGGCTCACAATTTAATATTTAGGTCTTCGGGATCTACCCCAAAGACATAGGGCTAAGTATAACAAGAAGACTACCTGATCACTATTGTGTTTATCAAGCCGAAATTTTGGCCATTAAGGAAATGACAGGAAATGAAATGAGATATAACGTCCACACACGGTGAGGATTAACATATTCCCCGACAGTCAAGCTGCTGTCAGAATCCCTGGATTCTGTCTTCATGAACTCAACATCAGCCTTGATCTCTTAACGAGATGGCTTAGCATTTTAACATTCAGCTTATGTGCTTGCCGAGCCAGGGAACTGCAGAGCAGACGAACTGGCAAGACAAAGGACAACCTTACAGACTCCAGCCATGTTGGAGCCCGTGGACTTGCCTCCAGCCATTTGCTAGCTCTTACTACGAGACAGAGCATATTTAGCAGCAAATGGTAGGTGGGCGTCTGTTCGAGGCTGTAATGTGGCTTCACCTAGATCTGAAGCTGCTGTCAAGGCCCGCCATTACTTATATTCGTCATGACGGGACACTGTCTGATTGGAAGACATGCAGTAAAATCGAAGGTTGCGACTAGTGAATTCTGCAGAAGCTTAGGAACGAACACCTACTCTGCAATTGTCCCGCCCTGACGAACAGGCGGGGATCTACACTGGGCTCTTACTTCGTTAGGGACCTAGGAGTTTTGGATGATATAGATATTGTCCGACTTAAGATCTTCTTAGGCTGATTTAGCGTGGGAAATTAGGGACATCCATATCTCTATTTTCCGTGCTAGTCTAAGTGAGTTTGTCTATTCAAGCTGCCACATTGACCTAACCTAACCTAACCCTTATCCAACTTCTAGTATCTACCGTACAAATGATCGATTTGATCCACATATTCTTTGCTTCGTATCTTACAAGCAGTTGCACTGAATTCAACCAAATGTGACTCAGGTCATGATTTTGATGAACATAATATTGAAAATGAAAATTGCCCGCTATACCAAGATCTTTCGAATATCATTTAGAACAATAACTTTTATAAAAGAACTTAGTTGCGCACCTAATATCATATTGCCAGCGTAAGAAGATAGCATTGACCAGTGTAGTTTAAGTTCGTTAGTTCCGATCGCAATTTGTGCCACTTTTGGATTACAAGAATTGTCTAAATTTTTTTCCCTTTGCTAGGTATGGCCCACTTATCGAGCTTCGGCTTTTTTCATACAAGTGGTAGCCTATTTTGCAGAAGTTGCAGTTGTGCTTACTTTTCTCACGTATCTGTCATACTCTCGTTAGTATTTAAATTAAAATATCTGCCTTTACAACTACACATGATGAATGATGGGGAAAGAATTTAAATCTGGCATATTTTCAACATCCTAGCAGCCGTATGACGTAGGTATCACCTATGGAAACAAAATATTGTTCCCACGTACAAGTGATATGCTTAATTACGTTCTATTCATGTCCAATTGGGTAAAGAGAAAAAACCTAATATATTGTCTGCTTTATGCGTTGCTATCTCAACATATTCGGACCTTCTCTTTGGAAACTAAAGAGTCTTTAAATTTCCTTGGCATAATTCTGATAAATATGCGGGTGCATGTGTGTATGTGTGTTGTAAACTTTAACACCTCTTCCTGGAACTCAATGTACTCATATTGCAGATATATGGTTTTAAGCAGGTTTATTAAAAAGTTCACATTTATTGTCATTTGTCATAGAAACAAGCAAATACATCTGTTTGTGAATATGAGAAATTCTACAAACTCTTACACCATCGTGGAAAAACCAAAAATAGAAACAAAAAAGCCTGAATTGCTTTAATAGATGCTGTCACACATTTCTAGATATTGGTTAGGAAAAACATGCCGGCTTTATGTGAACATGACAAATCTCCAGTTGATATGAATGATAAAATGTTGCCGAGTACATGTGAGTGAACTTCCATATGAAAAAGGTCCGGGTACAATTTGAGCTGAAATACCAAAACAAAAAAAAAAAAAAAAATTTTCTTCTTTCATTTTTCAGCCTGATGATGCTGCCCTAACAAATAAAAGTCTTTAAGCATGGCAAATGTAATCTGAACATATGAAGCGTACATTATTTCAATGATGTCATAAAGTATCAATGAATTCGTTAGGCAATACTGGAAGAAGTTTGTATTGGATATAAGCCAGGTAATAAATTAGGTGAGCTAATTTAATTAAATAAATTTGTGCGTTACACAAAAGAAAAGTGAGGATAAGGCGAGTGAAGATATCTTATTTAAGAAAACATTTGGGTGCTGTGTCGAAAATATCAAATGACTACGAATTTTTTTCTTTTTTTGTTTATTAATGTTAATAGGAAATCTTGTTTTATAATACAACCTAGCGGGATTGGAATAACAATGTGTGCTAAATACAAAGCATTACGAAAGACCTTAAATAAGGCTTAAATGAAAAATCGTCATTTTTAAAATCTAGGATTCAATTCACGAATTCTCTTACAAAGCAAAAAAAATGTATTTACTTTATTCAGCAAAACTAGACAAATGTTTAAGCAAATGTTGAATTTCGATTTGATTAGAAATACAAGGATATAAAGCTGAGGAACTAAATAAATAATTAGCTTTGACAAAGGGTACACAGCTCCAAATAATAACCCTTATTGTATTAAAAATTATTATTTTATTATTTATTTATTATTTTATTATTTAAAAATTATATATTTTACTAAGTTTTGAAAACAACACCTAGAAAGTTTGAGATTTAAATTTTACGTGCAAATTTTGTAACCCAAAAACGTGTTCTGATGGTAATATAAAAATAATTCGCAAAAGTTAATTTTATTTTAACAATTTGTCATTTAAAAGCGTGAATTTCTGTTTCAAAGAAAAGAAAAAACTCTTCCCTATGCTCATATAGTCGTTATCAAATTGCTAAAAATGACTACGACAACGAAATGATTTGGTTACCCCCTACTAAAAAGTAGGTAACTCCCTACCAAAGCTTAATGAAGCAGGTAAGAGATTTTGAAGAAAAAGTGAAATATTTAATCTTTCTAATGATTTAGAGCGTTATTTTTAAAAGTAGGTAATAAAGAATCGAAAAATTTCATCGGAACTAAGAATAAAATTTCGTGTTTATACGCCTGCAATCAAGTTTTTCCACGGAGAACCGGAATAATTTATAAGTTAAGTTGAAGAAATCAAAAAACAAGAAACTTTGATACAAATATCAAGTCGAAAAGGTAAAATTTTGCAAGACATACATTTTTTTTTATGTGTAAAATCAACTTCAACTGGAAAAATTATTATATTATAAATTATGATAATGTTTTACTATCCAATATGGTACTGTAATAAAGGGTGTCCAAACAAGAACGCAATATTTAAATTTGGCTCCATACGAAGTGTCATTGTTTGACATTTGAACAATTGTTATTGTTTGCTAGTAGAAGGTACGAGGTTAGTAAAAATGGAGCGCTACGCGAATGAACAACGCATTCTCATTGTGAAATTGTTGTACCAAAATAGTGAAAGTTTTGCGGCTACAGCTCGCAAATTGCGATCAATTTGGGGTCACAATAATGCTCCAAAAGAGTCAACTGTAAAGAGATTAATGGATAAATTTGCCAAAACTGGGTCTGTTAGTGATGTAAAGACAACAACGCGCGTTCGACCAGGTCGATCGACCGAAAATGCCGCAGCTGTATGTGATGTCGCTCAAACTCCATCCACCTCAATTCGACACCGAACTCTCCAAATCCACTATGCAGCTAATTTTGACGAAAGATTTGCATCTTCATGCATTCAAAGTTCAATTGACTCAGGAAATGAAGCCAGCTGACCATGGACAGCGAAGGGAATTCGTTAATTGGGTATTGGAGAGACAACATGAAAATGCTGATTTTGATCATCTTCAGTGACGAGGCCCATTTCCACCTTGATGGCTCCGTCTTTAGGAAGAATTGTCGCATTTGTGGTGAGGAAAATCCTCGAGTGATTCACGAGAAGCAAATGCTTTCTCAACGTGTCACTTTTTTTTATGACAATGACAGTCAATGGTGTTCGGTATCGTGAAATGATAACCAGTTTTTTCGTGCCTAGAATTGAAGAAAGGAACAAGACGGCGCCACATGTCATACAGCCAGAGAGTTGTTTCTTTGGCTGCATCAGTCATTTAAATTTTGCGTTCTTGTTGGGACACTGTTTATAATTAAAATCCGAGTCCTATAGACACAGTTTTATAGGAGTTATGGGAAGGCATTTTTCTATGATGAGAAATATTTTCAATTTTCGGCCGTCGTAATGTGAACATTTGTCGAGCCATGCAAATCCGCTTGTATATACGTAGAAGACGTACGAGGCCATGTTCATATTCTTCCGAAATTTCTCACTGAAAGGAGGCCAGAGATATATAAAGTGTTGCCAACTTTGATTGAAATTAGATTGTCTTATAGGGTATTTTAGTGGGATTATACTTCGAGGCTCATAGTTGGTTGAAGCAAAAAAGCATTTTTTGATTTCGTCCATTTAAGTGGCAATTATAGTTAATCAATTCGTGTGAAAACTAGTCTTCGCAAATTTTTGCAGTATTACCTTACATTGTCTACATCTTTCGTTATGTGAAGTGGTAGGCGCTCTTTTTTAAATATTGTAGTTTGGCTTGTTTCGTTTAAAAACTCCAACATATCACAAAAAATCTCAAATTTTAAGAATGGTATGTTATTGTTAGACGTGGACAACTTTATCGCGTACAGTTACATCGAGTCTGTCCAGGAAAGCTTTGCACGCTGTACGTCTGTAGCCTGAACGTATTTTGTCCCATTTTTGGCGATAGTTGACACTTTAGCCTCTGGAACGGACCATATGGAAAATTCCATCGGATTGAGGTCCGGGAAATATAACAACCATTGTTGTGAAAAAAATGAAGCTGGGAAAAACATTACGTTCACACTTTTTCATAGAATGATGCTGGGTCTTTCTGCCAGATTATTTACATGCCCAAGACAAAATCTTTTCAGTAAATTTGTTGATTTATCTGCACACCTTATTTAATGAAAACCAGTAGTAAGTAGTAGTAATAGTTACCGCGGCTCAAACTCCATCACTGATGCAGGCATTCACCTTCGCAAGGCAAATCGCTCAACCAAATTTTTTACATTATAACCATACACGATCGTTTTGCTTCTTTACGTATTGTATTTATTTCATTTCATTTCATTTTATTTCATTTCATTTCATTTCATTTCATTTCATTTCATTTCATTTCATTTCATTTCATTTCATTTCATTTCATTTCGTTTCATTTCATTTCATTTCATTTCATTTCATTTTATTTTATTTCATTTCATTTCATTTCATTTCATTTTTTATACAAACCTGTAATACTGTTGTGTTTGAATTCCATTTTGACAACTTTCGATAACTACGACATAAAACGATATGCTTCCGTGGGTTTATAAACAACATCACAGGTCGACGGTTGTCAGTAAATGAGCCCGCTATCATTAGCCGTTCGGAGGAGTGCCTACCCCAACATTATTGCCCATAGTTCCCCTAGGTGAAATTACTAGTTAGTTGGGGGCTTTGTATTAATTTAATTTTCTTTGTAGTACTATGAAACCTATTTCCGTTTGAATATAGTTAAATGTACTTGCGTCGAAATTTTTATTTTGGCTTAAAATATAAAATATAAAATTGACTTCGCCGCCACCTTCGAAATGTTTTGGATCAACCTTTTGAACTATGCTGTATGCACAAAACAAAATTTTAAAATTTTAACTTTTGTGAACATATTTCTTCAAGAATAGTTAATAAAATTTGTAATACACTTAGAATCGATTACTTTACCGCCCTATTCCAAATTCCTGAAGTGAATTTCTGGCACGATCTATCCGTATGTTTGTAATCACGAAAATTGATACTTACTTGTAGTCACGAACTTATAATCAATGATTTACGACCTATGGGACATATCCCATATTACTCGTACATTACTCGTACCTTGAAAATCTATTAGGAAAAATTATATCTACGCTGCCTCTAGAGCTTAAGAATTCTGAGGGATATTTTGTACTACCTATTTTTATTACGAATATACTCATAAATCTGCTTGGCAGTAGATATGAATTGTTATTACAGAAAACTATTTATTTTTATTGCCCGACATCAAACAGCATGAAACGAGGAATAAACAGCAGGAAGGGAAATCAAATCAGAAGGAAAATTGCAAATATTTGCCATACTCGATACATATGCAAAGTATTTTTTCATTAACATTCCTGAAGATTGTTTGCCACAGCCTATTTGGGTCTACGGAAATAAAGAACGAATGAACGTAAAAACCAACAGGAAGAAAACATGCAAGGAAAATGAGGAATACAACAAACAAAGCAAAACAAAAAATTAAAAAGAAAGAAAACTAAAGAAATAAAATACTCGTACATTAACATACAAATCTTTTCAACCTTTCGTAATATTTTTTACGATAGCAGTAAAAGCCAATGAGAAATGCAACCACGTGGATGAGGAAAAACTAGACATTAAACAACAAAAGAACTTTTTCCATAGCGGCTGTAACATTCTTGGTACAATGAATGAATGAAAAGTTGTTGAAACAGAAAGATGGAAATTGAAATGTTCCCATTCACTGCTAAATGAGAAAAAGTTATGCAAAAATATCGTAAGTAGAATTCAAAGAAGCAGCGGAATACTAGGTGAAGTACGGAAGTAAATGCCAATTGTTTTTCTGAAAATTTGATAACATTTTTACATATACGAGGTGGGTTCAAAACATATGCTGAAATTTCTTTCTTCTCAAAAAATTCATTTATTTATTCATCAATTTCTATTTTATCTCCTTCAAAGTAGTCCCCCTCAGATATAATACAGTTGTGCCTGCTTTTTTCTAATCTTCCAAGCAGTTCTGATATGCACATTTTGGTATGTCCTTGCACTCTCTCAGCGATTCGGTTCTTATCTCCAATCTTAGCAAAACGCCGTCTTTTAATAGGTCTCTTCAGTCTTGGGAACAGGAAAAAGTCACAGGGGACCAAATCTGCTGAATACGATGGTTAAGGCATGATAACGGTGTTGTTTTTGGCAAAATAATCTCTCACAAGCAAAGATGAGTGAGCAGGTGCATTATCATGATGCAAAATCCATGAATGTTCTTTTGCACAATTCCGGCCGTTTTCTTCGTATTGGTTCACGCAATCGGCGCATACCTTCAAAATAATACTCCTTATTTAGCGTACGACCTTGTAGTAAAAAATCCTGATGCACTAGGCCATGGTAATCTAAGAAACAATGAGCAAAACCTTGACATTTGATCGAACTTGTCATGTTTTTTTTTTTTTTTTGGTCTTGGCTCTCCTTGATTCTTCCATTGGGACGATTGGGCTTTGGTTTCGATGTCGTAACCATACTCATATACCAATGATTCGTCCCCACTTATGACATTTTTTAGCAAATCTGGATCATCGCTGACGTCATTCAACAATTCCTGAGCGATGCTCATGCGACGTTGTTTTTGGTCAAAATTCAGCAATTTTGGAACGAACTACGCTGCTTATGCTGCTTTATGTCAAAAATTTCCGAAAAGATTGCACGGCATGAGCCAACCAATATGCCGACATCCTAGGCAACTTTTCTAATTGTGAATTGATGATCCTCCATAACAATTTTCTTTACTTTCCCAACATTTTCATCGGTTGTTGATGGGCTGGGGCGTCCAGAGCGAGCGTCGTCATTCACACCTTCTCGACCTTCTGTAAAAAGCTTGTCCTATTTGTAAACATTTTTTTTTTTGAATCAGAGAATTCTCACCGTATGCCACTGCCAACATTTCAAATGTTTTTGGGCACATAATTGCGAACACGCAAAATACTTGTCTTATTTATGCCACTCACTAACAAACTGAACATGCTATATGGATAAAACTGTCAACATATCTTCGAGACGAGTGTACCAGCATAAAAAAAATAATAATCGAAAGCCGAATGTACGTAGCCCGCGACGTATGCAAGAAGGTCGGTAGGGTGGAGGGAGTATGCAAGTAAGTCAGTTCAACTGACTAGAATTTCTGTCACTATCCAGAGATCGCCTCACTGCAAATATAAAAACTGATTTTAGTACATTTATTTTTCGGTCATACGAGGGCTGTTCCAAAATTAGCCGTATAGGCATATAGATGGTGCCAGTAGTTTGGAAAAATTATTTCGGTGAAAAGTGGTAACCTTATAAAACATATATTTTAAGTTTCAAGGCGCCACGTTGTTTAGTAATTTTATTCGAACCATCAAAAACAAACGATTTCAATGAATTTGTAAACATGGAAAAAAATTGGTCACCGTTATATAATTCAATATTTCCATTTAAAAGGTTTCAGTCCAACCAATATTAAAGCCGAGCTAGATTCCACTCTGGAGAAGTCTGCCCCTTCGTTTACGACTATAAAATGTTGGGTAGCAGAGTTTAAATGAGGCCGTACAAGCTGCCAAAACGAACACGAAGTGGTCGGCCATTTGAAGTGTCCACGCCAGAGACAGTTATGAAAATTCCCAAATAGGTGTTGGATAATTGTCGGGTGAAAGTGCGTGAGAAAGCTGAAATGATAAGCATTTCAAAAAGTGTAATACATCGTATATTGACCGATTATTTTTGCATGAGAAAGCTGTGTGCATGATGGGTGCCGTGCTTGTTTTCAATAGAACAAAAACATCATCGTGAAAATGTTTCAGTAGAGTGTTTGGCGATGTTTTTCCTCTTCGATTTATAACCATGAATGAGATATGGGTCCACCACTTTACACCTGAGATGAAAGAACAGTCAAAGTAGTGAACTGGAATTGGAGAATAGTGTTCAAAGAACGCGAAGACCGTTCCATTTGCTGGCAAGGCCAAGGCTTTTGTTTTCGAGGATGCGCATGGCATTATTTTTATTGATTACCTTCAGCAAGGAAAAACCATCAACGGCGAATATTATGCTATTTTATTACAGCGTTTAGGTGATGAAATTATGGAAAAAAGGCCGCATTAGGCGAAAAAGAAAGTACTGTTTCATCAAAACTATGCTCCTATTCACACATCCACTGTTGCGATGGACAAAGTTAATGAATTGAAGTGCGAATCGCATCATCATCAGTTGCTCCCTCGAACTATTTTCTATTTC
Organism: Philornis downsi; assembly: GCA_019455685.1. Classification (NCBI taxonomy): domain Eukaryota; kingdom Metazoa; phylum Arthropoda; class Insecta; order Diptera; family Muscidae; genus Philornis; species Philornis downsi. Next base: position 961,476 of record JAHXMU010000022.1, read on the forward strand.
CAAACTTGAAAAAATGACTCGACGGTAAAAGATTTGCCAACAATAAAAAGGAGAAGTCTGTGGTTGTTGGCTATTTTAAGGAGTTTGACTGTTTTTACTATAAGCAGCGTCCAGAAGGTATTGAATATCGCTGGAAAAAATGTATCGAGCTAAAAGTAGATTATGTTGAAAACAAAAATCCTGTTTTGTGTCTTCTTTGTTAGGTCGGTTAGGTTTAGGACTGCCGTCGTATTTTAAAAAAGTCGATAAATAGTATTTACGGATCATTGTTGCCTCAGTTACTTTTGATAGATTTTCAGTACTGGAACAGTAACCGACCAGCTGTGAAACCGGCTTTTAACTTAATGTTTAAATAACAGTTAAAATTTTTCTATTAAATTTAATTAAGCATACAGCTTTAAAACATTTTTTCTTTGTAAAATCCTAAAAATTTCACTACTCGTATATTTAAAAATCGAATTTTTTTTATATTTGTAAAAGTCGAATATTGATTTTTCATAAATTTGAAAAATTCGACAATTCTAAAAATTAACATTTCAAATATTAGAAAAAGTCGAAAAATCGACTTTTTGTTCAAACTATATATATCCCTAGTTGATTAGTCCGAATGTATTCAAAAGTTGATATGATTTGTATTTGTTTACACTTCTTGCTGGACTCCCACATAATTTCTATAATTCTACAAAATTCCCCTGTATATCCTTAAACAAATTGAACAAACAATCATTTAGATGATTGTGGTTACACCCATAACACACATCATGTAATAAAAAGTCCTGAAATTTGAAGATACCAACAGATTGCCTCAAACGCTCATCATCACATGCTACACCATATAAACGCAAAGATAAAGCGGCATTAAATACAAAGAAAAAGAAAAGGAAAACGCGCACACAAAATAAAATTAAGTGAAATGAAAATTGTGCAAATGTATTTTCTTTGCGTTTGATAGTCACATTTATGTTCTTTGAAGTGAAATCTTTTCCTTTGACTAGAACGTAATATTTTCGGTCGTTTTTTCCAGTAATTTGACTTCATCTTTTTTTCCAAGTCTTGCATGTTTGCTAAGCATTAACTTAAACAAACATACTTATGTTTGTACTCAAGTTTCTTACAGATATTTTTGTGAATAAACATATTTACATTAACTTACGACTGCCTATCTATATGCATGTACTGGTATGTATTTATGTGCTTTTGCTGTTATTCGAAAACTTTGGATATTTAACATGATTAAGCAAACATTAGAAGCTCTCTCCTGGTCATGGACCCCACCACCCTTTGAGGGTAAAGTGAATTTTTCCATTTTATCTGTAATTCTTTATTTTATTATTCTGGTGTCTTATGTTTGTTTTTGTTTTACTGACTATTTGGTTTTCTTGTTCCTGCACATTTATAATACGGTTATAAGTATTAATGTTGTTGTTATTGGCTATAATCCAAAAGTTTATAAATAACAATTACGATGAAGGCAGCGCTTGCAACGATGGAAATTCTTAGCGTAAACTGACTTTGCGGAATGCTTCGAAGATAGTGGAGTCCTTACGGGCATTACAATTTTGTAGATTATTTTGGAAAATACTGTTGTAATAATAGAGTCTCTTTGGATATAGAATACATACTCACTAAAATGACGACAATGCGGACGAGTATGTTTAAAAGGAATATTGTAATATTGGATTCTATTTGGAGACAGAATACTTAATTAAATGGCTACGAAAACAGATATTCTTTATTTATTATGCGCCACATGGTGGAAATAATTCCAGGCTCTTTGATTTTCTGTGCTCCCCATACAATTTGTCGCATCAAGTTTTGACAATCATGCCGTATATCGTATTTGCTGTCGAAAACTCTTCACTCTGGAATCTTTTGGTCCATCTGCCTAATATTTTTTATTAAGCCTTTAGTAGCACTTTATTTCAGGGCATACTTTTCCCAATTTCCAGGTTGACATCATTAGATGAGGTAAATGCAATCATCCACCACTGCAATCCCATGGTTATCAAAGTAAACGCGGCACCACAAAGAAGGAAACCGTTTATTCGTTAATACAAATAACTTAATTTCGTCCTAGTTTACTGCCAGATTCACCATTAGTATCAACTAAAAATGCTGTAACATAATCTTATGAATTCTAATTCCTTTATTTTAAAAATTTTATTACATCGTAAAACATTTCAGATTTTAAGAAAATAACATTATTATTTGATGTAGTCATCTTTAGTCCAACTAATAATAGCGAGTCTATCCGAAAAGGACATACCCCATTTTCGGCGAAGAACAATCCTGAAGCCGTCTCAAATTTTCTCAATTGATACTTTGGCCTTCATGCCATATGGAAAAATTCTTTAGATTTAATTCCGGGAATAATGGTGGTCATTATTATGAAAAAATGATTATGGGAGCTGTTTTGTGTTTTACCAACTTCATGGGACTCTGCCAAGTCTTGTTGAAACCTCCTATGGTTTCTACCACATTGTATACATACCTAAGGTAATAAAGCATAATTAAAAATTTCTTCTTCGTAAATTTGTTAATTAATCTTTACGCCCTGTTCAAGGAAAACAAGTGGTGAGCATTTTGCTGCAGTTACTTTACCTCAAAACCATCACTGATGCAGACGCTTGCTTTGTCATATTTACATATTGTTGAACTGCAAAAATTGTTTCAATAGAAAAGACTCAATTTTCAAGCTCATCGCCAATGAAATTGATCTGCTCTAGATTTGTGCAGAAGTTAAATCTGGCCTTTTTGTATCTTGTAGAGACAGCTTCAATAGTAGTTACCTTTTTAATATGCGACCAATGAATGATACGAGCAGATACATTGCAATTTTTCAGCCAACTGAACTGCACTTTTTCGTGGATTATCTTGAATTCAGACCATCACTTTTCGTATCCTTTTTAACGATGTTGGCGTGTTTGTATGTCCAACTATATGACAATTTTTAAAGCTATCATCTTCATTGCATTAATATGCGATACATATATCTTGTTCATAAGTAAATGTCGCAGGTCATTAGCAATTTTCCAGCCAAATACAAACCAATGACACTGTTGCATTTTAATTTAATTTCGATAATTTTTTTTTAACTACGATGTAAAAAGATACGCTTTGGTAGGTTCGTAATAGCATAAAGACTGGCGTTTGTCAAACAATGAGCGCGCTGTCTTAGCCATTTGATTGGTAGAATAGCATTAAGTTGGCAACATTTCAAACCCTTTTCGACCTCTTTGTCTTATTTGTGTCACAGATATTTTCTGTTTAAAACAGACCATATTCCGATGTTGAGCCCTATGTCAATGGACAGCAGCAGATGATTTGTGCTGCAGATTGGCCATACCAGCCCATGCTTTTTATTTGCCTAATGCGAACTAATTCTATTCTTTCTAATTCTAATTCTTTTTTTTTTTTTTTTTTTTTTTTGTTTTCAATATTGTGTACTTAGGATGCGATGTAATACGATTGAATTTCATCCAAATGTTTATAAAATCACTGTTCGATGGCGATAGTGAGAAGCATTTTATAGGTGCTATTGATCAACCCTAATATAATCCAACTGCGTACGAATCGAACTTTGTGCCCCCCAGCGCAAATAAAATTTGAACATAATTTCATTTCGGATGCCAGAAATGAAAACAAATCAAAACTAATTCCAGCTTCAGTGCCGTGTTCTGCTCTTCTTCTATAGATTCGATGTCAGCTGCGCAACTGTGAACAAATTTCTAGTTATATCTTTCTTCTTCTCCAACTTGCTTTTCTAGCAACTCTTGAGCCTTCTTATATATTCTTCTTATATTCCAGACTTCTTATATTCCTGCTCTATAAAGAATTGCTATCAGAATGAATGAAAACTGCTTTTGTTTAGACTCTCACTTACCATGAAACACTAAAGTAAGAGCATGAATATCAAATTATCCTAAAACAATTCATTTAGGTAAGACCTTTTGAACAAAATTCAATCGTTTTGTAAGCAGGCTTGCAAGGGCTTTTCACAGTTTGGACACGATTTCAGCTGCGCTTGATTATATATTGCGCCAGATTTTTGTTGGAAATGTCCCATCTAGGGGCTCTGTTTAAATGGAATTTAGGTGATATGAAATCGCATATTTAACAAGTAATCGGTAATTACTTTATAGCTTCGAAGTAAGTGAGAAAACTGATTTTCAAATACTTCTCTTCGTGAAAATTTGTCTGCCGCGAAAAAAAAGTTCTACGTTAAATTTTTACATCTTGGTTAGGAAGAAGTGCAAAGAGATCATTAAATATGTAAGCAGAATAATTGTGCCAGTAGTTAAATTGCTTCCAATCCAATCACAATTAACACGCTGTTTTTAACCCGAAAACTATGCAACATTATCCATCACCCAAGAACTTGACTTAGCTTGACCTTTTATAAACTGGAATGGAGTTTACAATGCATGCTTTGGGAGCCGCAATTTGTTGTCACTCAAATTTTAAAATAAAATATTATTTCTATATGAAAGTTGAGAAAGTTTGTGGCCATAGACTGTGGGTGTGTAACCAGATTTTGCTACGCTAAAAACTCCTGCGCAGCTTGGTTACTATTGGAGGCTGAGTCAGGTCCAATTTATTGCTACGTAACACGCGCGCTTTGGTAATACGAGCAAAATGCCTCCGCCTAATACAAAGTGAACAATTAGAATTCCTTGGCTCGGAGAGAGAAGGACTGTCTTTCGGGCTAAATTTTGGCACCAATATCGGTTCTGTTCCCGTCGAAAATGACCAGTCTGATTACATGGACCGTAGTTGAAATCGTAGTAAGTTGAATTGCCAGACTGTTGGGCGATAGACGTTTTCCCTTTCAATTTTGACAATGCAATAATATATTTTTGGTACGCTAAAAATAGAAAACGATGGGCAAGACAAAGCAAAATAGAAAAGAAAAGGTTACGTTATTCGAAAATCCAGTTTTATCTGCAAAACCGTAGTTGCCTTTAACTGGATTTCGCTAAGCGTATAATAGTTTATCTAATAAGCACAGAAACGAAACACTTCGGTTTGCTTTGGACACTATACGTCTTATGTAGTACATATATTTGTCAAGGAAATTTATCAATTTTACAGAGTTATATTCTGTAGAGTTAGCACGCCTCTAGGGCATATCCCAAAATCTTGAAAATCCTAATATTTGAGAGGAATTTTTAACACTATGGTTTTCCTTTTCATTATTGTCCCATCCATAGTCTCAAAACTAGAATGTGCCTTATGCGAAGTAAATATCAGCTTCATATTTACTTGCTTTCTTAAGTCAACCTTTCCTTAACAGATTTTATATTCCTGTACAAAACTGTTTGTTACTTTTTCCTTTTTGGTGTAAGGAAGGCTGTCTTAATAGTAAACTTATATTTTTCTTTCGCTGTCTAAAAGTTAAAGTATTAAAGCTAATAAAACTGAACTAAACCTAACTTTATTGAAGTCAGATGACACAAAGAACAGAACAACTAAAAAAAAGAAAGAGACTTAAAGGATATGAAATAAATTTCCAAGAAATCCTATAAATATGACCAACAGATGCTGAAGGACAAACGAACAGTCTCACATTAGGCTAGCTTATGAAACGGATAGGAATATGAAAGAATACACACATTCAAAGATTATGCTCACAACCATAGATTCGAATAGGAAACAGTAGTTTGTAAAGGATTATCTTGGAAGGAAGAAAGGGAAACATAAGACAAATAATGTTATTGGCTTGGCTTTATGCCCTGGTTTAACGTCCAGCTAATGTTTATACATGAACACTTTGGACATGAATATAAAATTATGGCAAGATTACTTTAAAATGTTACTTTTCTAGCTAAAAAGCACAAAAGGCAAGTTCCATGTGGCCGAAGAAAAACGGTAGGAAAAACAATTCCACTGACTGCGCATCCTGGTTAGAACAATAAGTTTTTGTTTTCTAAATTTTAAGGCTATTTAATATTAATATAGCACACCTATCAATATAATAGACTAACAGAAAGAAGTACGGCCACATTACAGAAAATGAACGAGGCTTTAACTACGTGGGAACACTATTCTAAGGTCATAAAATTTTATATAAAAAAATATTGTCGTCGCATACTTACCTACATAGATGACAATAAAATGAATATTCTTATCTATTACATGCAGTACATTGAAAATAAAGTCAAGAGTTTTGGTCTTCGCTCACCAAATTATTTATTGCAAAAGCCTGTTCCTTCCAAAGGAGTTTCGATCGGCCTCTTCTTCACCTCCGACTGGGAGATTTTTCATGCTGGAGTGTTGAAGTCCGTTCACACTATCAATGCTGCCATTGAATTTTGAAGCATTTGATCACGTCGATGTCGGAACATAGTTCATGGTTTATACGGCGCCGATATACTCCGTTAAGGATGATGGGGTTCGTATATTTAACGAAGTATTTTTCTCTTGAAGAAACCCAAAATTGATACATCCGTTTGTGTCATATTACAGGATTCTGCGTCATATGGCAAAACAAATAAACTCAATGGCGGGTGCAGTTGAATTTCTGTTTGCCGAGAAAAGACGGCTATTTGATAACAATTCTGTTCTCTTAATGTCCAGACCGATATCATCAGTTTTGTTAGCAGCAAAGCCGAGATAGATGAGTTCATTCATCACTGCAAACCATTATTGTTGTACAGGCAAACAGAGCACCAAATAAGAAGGTTTTCTGTTCGTCGAAAGAAATAACTTTGTTATGTTCTCGTTTAGCACAGAATTCACGTTTGCAGATTTCTTCTCAATACATGGGAAGGCTGAAGTAACATCTCGCAATAATGTCTATATGTAATGTCTATTCATAAAAGGATATATATTCTTTATTTTTCCAATAGATGGCTTTAGTAGTCAGTATCTGGCGTTGTATAGGGTGGCGCATAAGTAACGCCAAGATTTGATCAGTGAATATATTTTTAGTATTTTTTTTTTCGTCTTTTTACAAAATTAACTAAATAATACTTGGGAAATTTAAGATGGAAGAGTTTAACACAGAACAAAGAACAAAAGTTGTTCAATTTTACTTTGAAAGTTAGCATTCGATTATTCATATCATATCGTAATTTCTTTCATGTTCGAAATGCTCTTAGTACTCCAACAATTCACCGATGGGTTCAGCGTTTTGGGCAACAAGAGACTGTCTGTGGTCCTCCGCGTGCTGGAAGACCTCGTGCGGTTCGAAATGAATGCATTGCATTGCTCCAGTGCAAACAAGTATTGAGGGAAACCCCGAAACTTCCACCCGGCGACGTTCTCAGCAGTTAGAGATATCTAGGCGGTCTTTGCAAAGAGTTTTACATATGTTACATGTTTTCCCATATAAAATGCAATTCGTTCACGAGTTAAAACCAAATGATGCACAAGAACGCATTCAATATAGTCGCCGTTAACGTTACTTATGCGCCACCCCTTATGAGTGTGATCGGATTTCGTACTCAAAAAAATTTCCAGATAGTTTTTTGGTTGCTTGCTTCAATACTGTTTGATTGCGTTTCAAATTGGACACCAGCTGAGAAAAAATATGCCATATTTTATTGTTTTTCTTTGATAAAATCGAAAACGCAATCTAAGCGACTGAAAATGTGAATAGAGTTTATGGTCTTGTTATTGCGACAGCTAACTATGCACAATTTTGGTTTCTTCGATTCCGTTCCGGTAATTTCCATGACAAAGATGCGCCACGTTCTGGAAGGCCAATTGTAGAAAATGTCGATAGAATGAAGGAATCCGACCGTTATGTGTCTTTTGTTAAAACTGTTTACGAGTTAAATACTGCACCAAAGCTCAAAAAAACTCAGAAAGGATTTTCTTTCCAAGCTCTTCTTTCGGACATGTGCAATCAATATTGTGGCCGTCTGAAGGAAATAATCACCAAGAGGCGATGTGATCCATCAGGATAACGCCAAGACACACACATCAATAGTGACTCGTCTGAAGCTTAGACAGGATTATCTTATGCATCCACCTTTTAGCCCCGACCTGGCACCGAGTGATTACCAGCTGTTCCTGTCTTCAGCGCATGATTTCATTTCATCATAATACTTGGACCCTGCCATTATGTATGTATTTTGTATACTATATCATTCAAATGGCCGTCTCTGGATTGGCAACAGTAGATCTTTTGAGGTAATTTTTACCACTTTTTCACACATTTCGGGCGGCATTTCGGTGCTAAGTTGACGAATGTTGGCTTTCGCATGCTCCAATGTTTGGAGATTCTCCGCGTAAGCACGATTTTTGACACGTGGCCAACTGACATCGCCAAAACGTGTGGCAACTCCTCGTGCAATAAAGCCAAAATAGGTCGGTTTGTGTGGCTTGTGGTATGGTCTTGTTAAAACCACATATCATCCAGTTCATAATCTTCAATCGCAGATTAAAAAAAAAGATTAAAAGAACGCTAGAGCTCTGAATTGACGGCAACGATTCCTTCAGTGTCATTTTCGAAAAAATACGGCCTCCATAATGCGCACCAAACAGTCACTTTTTTCGGATGCATTGACTTTATCACAATTACTTTTGGATTCTCCGAGCCCCATATGGGACAATTTTGCTTGTTGACGTAACTACCGAGTGAGAAATAAGCTTCATCGCTGAAGAAAATTTTGTTGGAAAATTTGCCATTGAAAACCTGTTGCTGTAGCAACCAGTCAGCAAATCTAAGGCGTTGAGAAAGGTCAGCCGGCTTTAATTGTTGCGTGAGTTAGACTCTATATGGATGGAGGTACAAATCAAAATGCAAAATATGCCATAATAAGCAGATAGATAGGGCCAATTGCTGGGAACGCCATGGAATCGACAAATTCGGATTATACGCCATACTTCCACTAACAGAAGCGATATTTTCGGCAAGACGTTTATTACGATAATGCACAGGCCTAACCACATCTCTAACGCTTCCAGTCATAATCTTGCCAACTCCTTACACGGTATGTTGATTATGACGACCAAAGTCATGCCGTAATGCATGAAAAGTGCCCACGTTAGAATAATCACTTTTATAGTAATTGTTAACTGTTTTTACGTATTCGGTTCGGTTGTTAGAAGATCCATATTCGTAAATATCAAGACTTTCACTAAATAAATAACACTTCAGATGCCAGGTATTTAACAGCGGACAGCCTTGCCAGACCGGCTGTTTTGAAATCACTAAATGGATAGCTGTTTATCATGATATTGACAATTTTGGAACTTATCGCTCTTCCTGAATTGCTTTTAGGAAACTAAACCAAAGAAAACCACTTATTTTTTCCACGCCTTTAAGATTTAAAGAAGACAAGTTTTGTTCTTTTCAACAAAAGTTTCTTTGTGACGGGGTTACATTAATTCCAAAAAAAAAATTTGTAAACCAAAATCTTTCCGAGCAGGAAATGTTACCAGTCACCAACAATTTAAGTATACCGCTGAAATTGTCATGATATCAAAGAGAAATTGCAGATTAGTTATCAAATCCTGCAGCCGAAGCAGCCACTGTGACCTGCTCAATAGTGACAAATACAATTAGTGTGTAAAATAGATGTAGGATTTCAATGGAAGGATAATGGAGAAATTTGAAATTACTATGAATATAGCCATCGATACGTTAATAAACCAATGCTATTTGTGTTGCCCGTACTCAGACATTCACTGAAACACACAAAAGGCCAAGAAATTTGTCTTGGCATTCTTATTAGTGAGTGGAATGACGTAATGTAACCTAATGATAGACAAAATTTAAATTAACATATGCGATTTTATGCCATTTGCAGAAATGTGCGAGGTGTTTGTGCAGAAAGAAGCCTGTGTAATTGGTTGTAATATATAAGACAGTACTTGCGATATAAGCTGACTTAAATTCCTTTGTGTCGTTCGCATTAGAATACCTTTTAATTTGGAGAGATTAGGTAGTCAAAGGAATGTGTTTTGCCTTGGACTATCTTACGTAAGCAAAATCAAACTTTAATAATGAACAATACAGAAATTTCAGTCAGATAAACTGACTTATATGTATCGTCACCCAACGTCCCCTTGCATTCCTCCAAAACTGAGCGGAATGCAATGAAGGGCACGGTAAAGTACTAAGTCCTTTTCAATACTAATCGCATGCTGCTATAAAGTAACGCACAATATAAAGAGCAAAATTAATGGACGTGACAATTTAGTCCATTTTCATTTACAGAGCTAATGAATGCAATTTATTTTCAAACACGAAAATATATTTAATGAATGCCCCCTTAAGTGGTCTGAATTTATTATAATTGAGTGATAGAATGATGAATCTAGGAAAATATGGGTTAAATCATGTAATTTGTATAAGAGTTACCAGAGAGGGTCTGGGTATTCTTCAATTTTAGCGATCACAGCAATAAAATAAATTTGTCCAAAATTGAGTAACTGCAACCTACAAATTAGGGATTATCATGAACATTTTCAATTTCTATAAATGGCTCAATTTGTGTACGATTAACAACAAGGGGTATGTCAATGCTCTTCATCTTCTTTCTCAGAACTTAGTTCACCAAAAGTATGATGTGTATCAATTCTGACCGAATTCAGTAGCCAAGAATATTTTACTGGTCATTTTTATGGGAGGTACCAGACGATGTACATTTACTAGGTTTAACTTTTTTTTTTCATTATCTTTACAGAAAATTATTAAAAAATAAACGAGGTGTGTTCAAAAACTAAGACGAATTTTCAAATTTCATGCTTTATGTACATTCGACCATTATTATTTTTTATGTTGGTACACTCATATCAACGATATGTTGATGGTTTTATCTATATAGCATATTTAGTTTGTTTGTTAGAGCCATAAGTAAGACAAGTGTTTGGCATGTTCTGCGATTTTCTGCTATTAAAAAAAAAACGAATCAATGAAGTTGCGTCAATTTTTGTGTAAAAAATGGAATTAAGTGCTGAAAAACATTTGAAATGTTGGTATACGGTGAGAGTACTCTGAGTCAAAAAAAAAAATATTTACAAATGAGACCAGTTTTTCACAGAAGCTCGAGAAGATGTTAATGACGACGCTCGCTCTGGGCGCCCCAGACCATCAACAACCGATGAAAATGTTGAGAAAGTAAAGAAAATTGTTATGGAGAATCATCAATTCACAATTAGAGAAGTTGCCTAGGATGTCGGCATATCGGTTGGCTCATGCCATGCAATGAGAATCGCTCAGGAATTGTTAAATGACGATTTAGATTTGCTTAAAAATGTCATAAGTGGTGACGAATTATTGGTATACGAGTATGGTTACGACATCGAAACCAAAGCCCAATCGTCCCAATGGAAGAATCAAGGAGAGCCAAGACCAAAAAAAGCATGCCAAGTTCGATCAAATGTCAAGGTTTTGCTCACTATTTTCTTCGATTACCATGGCTTAGTGCGTCAAGAGTTCTTACAACAAGGTAGGGTAGGGTAAATAAGAAGTATTATATTGAAATTATGCGCCATTTGCGTGAAGCAATAGGAAAAAACGACCGGGATTGTGAAAAAAATCATGGCTTTTTCATCATGATAATGTACCTGCTCATTCATCTTTGCTTGTGTGAGGTTATTTGTTCAAAAACAACACCGTTATCATGCCTCAGCCACCGTATTCACCAGATTTGGCCCCTGCGACTTTTTCCTGTTCCCAAGATTGAAGAGACCAGTGAAAGGACGGCGTTTTGCGACGATTGAAGAGATAAAAGCTGAATCGCTGAGAAAGTACAAGGACATACCAAAAAGTGCATATCAGAACTGCTTCGAGGATTGGAAAAAACGCTGGCACAACTGTATTATATCTGAAGGGTACTACTTTGAAGGACATAAAATTGAAATTGATGAATGAATAAATATTTTTGGAGAAAAATCAAAATTCATTTTATTTATTGAACACACTTCGTATAATGAACAAAAATCTTGGTTTCAGCAGCATACAAAATTACAGACGAAAAATATTGAATTTCAGAAAATCGTTTAATTTTTATGGGGAGTAGAAGCAAGTATGTGGCAACAAAGTCTGTTACTCAAGTAGTACTAAATTTTCCTCAATTTTGTGCAACTAAATAAAAATGTTGTTCATAAGAATATATCGGCTAAATCGGTCACTTGTATGAGAGATACCGGAAGGGGTATTGTTAGTCTATCGTCAATTTTTAGTACCTCTCATAAAAAAAACTCCGCACACTCCGCCAAGCATTATGAGTCCAATCAAAGGATAAAAAATTTAAGTTACTGTTGTAGTCTACGAATTAGGAGGTTTGGGACGAAAATTATCATATATATTAGAGGTACCAAAGGGAGAGTATACAAATTTTATCTAAAATTATAGTGAAAAATAACAGGCAAAATCTCGGGTCGGTGCGATCTACGAATTAGGAGTCACAGAAAAAATTGAATTTCGGACAATCGGGCAATATCCTATTTACAATCCCCAACTAAAATTTCAGACAATCGGTAATCTTTTATGGCAGGAGGGGAGGGCTAACACAGCATATTTACAACCTCCGGTTTAAATTTTAGATAATCGGTAAATTTGGTAAATGGCAGACATCGGTAGAGAAGGGCCAACATAGCTTATTTACAATACACTGCTACAATCGGGCAAAATATTAGGCTACGCTAAGTTTAAAAAAAAAATTAAGTGCTCAGTTGATTCAGAAAGTCATGAAAAACAAATCGTCTGAAGATGCCCGGTAGTTTATAGGTCTCCTTCTAATAATATCTAATATCTTCATCCGGAGAAATGAATGTTTATATCATTTTATGTGGCACAAATGTAACACTAAGTACCAAGTACCAAACATCCTTTTTGTCATAATGCGTTTAATGACTTCTTAAGTCAATTGAGCAACACCCAGCTGTCTGTCTGGCTGTTTGACACGATAACCACTGTAAACCTTTACGCACTTTCTCAAAATTTTGCACAGTCTAATATTTTGGCAAATCGTAGTCGAAGATTGTAAATGTGCTACATCGACCTACACTTTTTAGTACCTCTCATAAAAACTGGCGATTTTTTGATGAAATCTAAAAATATCGATCAATTAACTCCACTCGTTCTGATAGCTCCCAGACATATGATCGACTTAATTCGTATATTCTTAACTTCATATCTTCCAATCGGTTACACTAAATTTAATCAAATTTAGCATTAAGCGTTTGGCAAAGTACAGTCTCAGAATGAAATGACTCACATACAAATTGACCAATTTTTCGGAATTCTATCAGTCTATTGTAAGTTTAATAAAGCAGCTGCAGTAGTTTAGTTTTTTTTTATCGGTTTCATTGCTTTGCAATTCTCTTCAAACTGCAGAAAGGTCGCCATAGTAACTTCATTGTCTCTGGCACCTCTCATAGAAGCTATCGATTTTACCCACATATTCTAACCTCCATATCTTCCAATCAGTTGTACCAAATTCGATCAAATTTGCCAAATACATATTATGTGTTTGATTATCTAAGTTCTGAGAACGAAAATACGTCCATTCTGTTACCTTCCATGCTAAATGACAGATTTATCGTACATTGATTTTCCGTTGTATCCTTAGTTCGTAGACTGAAGTTAATTAAATTTTCGTCAATTATATTATCGTGCAACGGTTAAGGAAATAGCTGAAATAATCAAAAATAGTAGTCTCAACCGTTTACGAGATCATAAAACAGCTCGGATTTGTGAGCAACCTCGATGTGTGGGTTCCTCTCCCACACACTGCCTTTGCGGACCCGTCAGAGCTTGAGTGGGAAGTTTTACCTTACCTACCACACTCCCTAGATCTCGCCCCCTCCGACTACCACCTATTTCGCAGTCTGAGCAACCATTTGAAGGATTTGAATTTCCATAACGACTCGGGAAGTAAAAAATCGAATTGAACGTTTTCTTTTTTCAGAAAAACAATGCTAGTCTTATGAGAGAGGAATTAAAAAGCTGCCAGAGAGGTGGGAAAAAGTTATTAAAAAAGGGGGAGATTATAGTTAAATAGATTAAAATAATTGTTTTCTTGTACACAAATTTTGCAGATACATTTCTTTTAAAAACCGCACGAACTTTCCGAACAACCCAATATTTTATAATACTAGATGACCGACCGCTGTGCGATCGTTATGCACACGACTATCGTTCGCATGATCGCAAGTTGAACCCCGCATACAGCCACTGATCATTATTTAAACGGCGGTCTCCTCGATGTGTCCGGCGAACACTTCGAGTAGTCGAGTATTCGACAAGGATAGTCAAAGTTTCTTAAACTGACAATCAGAGACGTCGCTGAATGAGCCTACAAATAGAATGCTTGCAACCTCACTGAGTAATAGAAGCTCACACATGTCTAATTCATGAGATGTAAGGGAATTTGTTTTATATAATAATAAGTATAATGTGAAAAAATCGATCTTTGATACCTCCCGTACCCCTTACTTTGTTTAACTTATATATTCTTACATTCGAATTTTTCATTCAATTGTATTACATTTAGTATAATTGAGCTCACATCAGGAATTTTGAATGAAAATAGTTTGCACAGCACGCTCCTCGGAGAGCCGTGTGGTTGGCGGTGAAATTAGTGGCCTTTCTGCATTTTCCAAACGAAAGACTTTACAAAGTACAAATTTTGTTTCTTTTATTGTACTTTGATTCAGAGTATTTATTTGCAACAATATAAAAGGACATTGAGGGAAAGTAAATAAATGTAAGACCGTTCACATAACTGATATTTCTGCACTGTACTGGTGAATGTACATATAGAAAATGTACTTCTTATTTAATGACTATCATAAAGAAGATAATCAAACTTTGAACTCAGTTCGCTGAAAAACATGCTATTGTATCATTTTAAGGATAAGGTTACACTGAACACTACGTAATTTGTAATTAAACGTTCTTTATTACCAGCTGCGCATAGAATTGCTGATAAATCGTCGTTCACAGGAGAACGGTTCACATTTCAGTTTCCCTTTCAACGTCTGGCTTTCTAAATCATGATTATTTAACTGCTACACTGGATACCTTTTTTCCGAACCAGCTTTCTACCTATGACCTTGGAATATATCAAAGTACTACTCAGACACGCATATAGCATTTCCACTTAATAGGAATATTTCAAACGTTTTTTAATTGTTTACTCTCTGACACATTGTTTGCAAAGCGATTATCACCTAATAATTTTGGTAATGAAATCTTCAAGAATTTTCTGTCTTGGTTTTGCCATAAAGGCATTTATGTAAGTATTTGTACACTCACGTTTTGTTTGCTGATTGTGAATTCTATTTGTTAAATTTTGGCAACAAACGTAGCAAAATAAATATTACGCACATTAACGAACTCCTTACAGGTAGGCGCATTGAGAAGCAATGTTTGTTTTCCAAACTGATGGACTCCTTGCCCCTCCCATTTAATTTCACATCACACACATAATTACGGATATCAAATATTTGTTCTGGCAAATTGAATAGAAGAGGCTCCGAAAGGAGCCTTGTCTCGCTGTCTCACGTACACAGCACACAGCACACGGCACTGCAGGAGTTAGCGCAAGTACCCCCAGCTAAAGTAATGTGCAAGAGAATTTCGCCAATATTGTTTTTAAAGTGATTAAAATTGATGTTAGCTTAGATAATTTATAGATAAAGCAATGCTTCACCAAATATCCTGAAGCGAAAGAAAGAAAAAATAAACAGGACTTTATCTGGATTTAATTGAAAAATATACCGTAATTACAAATTGATTACAGATTAAACAATTTGAGTAGCAAAAAATAACTTAAGGTATTAACAATTTACCACAATACGCTATTCAGTAACAAAAATTGCTACGGCTCGATGATACCATTAGTGCAAAAACCACACTAAATCATGCTTTTGACAAGATATAATGGCAGAAATACAACAAAAAAATACGAAATATACGTCTTTAAAGCTCTCTACACAATTTAAAATGGCAGTGCATCTGAAGAACGTAGACCCAAAACTTTTACTGTACTTTTAGCGGCGTCATATGACAGATATTTTTTCTGAACTCAGATCGATTGCATAATTTGGTTATCCAGCGTTCATTTCCCACCTTATAAATCTATACATTTCTTTATAGATATCGAGGCTAGCTTCCAGGACTGGTAGAATTGTGCAAAGTTCTACTCTAAAATACGCCATGCTGTGAAACCTTTTCTAAGATGTGATACCCATTCTAGGATGCCTTCTAAAAGTGTGCATGCTGGAAGGCCTTCTCAGCATTATTACTTGCATTTTATTGATTTGAATTGAGCTGAGTTACACGCACGTTATTTTTAAACTCACTCAACAGAACCTACCGTTTGAACGTCCTCAAAGTTCTCTATACAATTTAAAGTGACAGTGCATCTAAAAAACATAGACCTAAAAAGTTTATTGTACTTATAGCGCCGTCATATGACCGATATTTTTGCTGAATTATCCAGCGTTCATTTTCCAGCTTATAAATCTATACATTTCTTTATAGATATCGAGGCTAGCTTCCAGGACTGGTAGAATTGTGCAAAGTTCTACTCTAAAACACGCCATGCTGTGAAACCTTTTCTAAGATGCGATATCCGTTCCAGATGCCTAGTAAAAGACTGTACGCTGCAAGACCTTCTCAGCATTATTATTTGTAATTTATTGATTTCAATTTTTAAGAGTTGTAATTGATCTGAGCTATAGGAGCTCACATTCAGTGAGCTTACACGCATTCTATATTTAGACTGTGAACGTCACAGTTTGGGAAACATTTACTAGACTTATCGATTACTTGACAACTCGATTTGTTGATCAGACACATCATGTTGGCCGCTGCTCAAATAATAATGGCTGTATGTGGGATTGAACTCGGAATCATGCGAACGTAAATAGTGTGTAGTAAGCAACGCGTCATTACCGGTCTCTCCTTCCGTATCTCACTCATCAGATGCAAGGAAATTTGGTTTTTTTTTTTAATTATTATGGTTATTAGCTATATTTAAAGTAAAAGTGCAAATTTATAGTAATAGGAAATGTATTATATTGCACGAAATTTTACTGCTCATAGTGGGCATAGTTTTCCGTAACTTTGTACTAAGTCTTACTTGATACAAGATAATATGTTGAGCAAAATATATTGTGTTGATGCACTTTATTAAAATAAAATGTTATTGAAATAGAATGCAACTTCAGCGTTATTCCGAATTTGATCAAATAAAAACGATCACTTAATAAAACGATGACAAACCAAAGCCGCCCAACATTAACTTTGGTGGCATCCTAAAAATACGTTTAGCGTTACGTTGAGTTTATACAGCCAGTCATAATTAGAATGCCCAAATTCCTAAGTTTCCAAGTGAGACAGTATCATAAATGTATTATTTGAATTTCATAAGAATATATCAAAGAGGTGTGTCTGTATGGTTTCTTAAACGTAGTGTATTCCCCTTCAAAATTTAAAAAGGAAAAACTCCCACCTTGGCCATCGATGACGCGTGAATAGAAAAGAATTCGGTCAGAATCCATATAATAAAAAAGTTACTGTGCATTGACAAATGACCGAAATTGTAATCTATATTCAGACGATTCTTCAAAATTAAGCAAACGTTTATGAATATCATAAATTGTTTGATGAGAAAATTGTTTAAAAAAAATTCTATGGAATATCAAATAAACATGCGTTGGGAACGCTCATTTTGGGTGCTTTTGAATCAGTTATTGCAACAATTTACTGTTTCGAAATGACAGTATACAGGCTTTCAGTGTTAAAGAATAAGATATGCAATCATAAATGTTTTAACCTGCTCCACATATTGTCAAACATTTAATCTTTTCCCTTTATGAAAGCATTCCAGATGGCGAGCTAGAATGTATGCCATGGGAAGGCAACATGGAAGGGGGTCACTTTAATGCAGTCATTTATACTACTCGGTTTTTGTCGTAATCAAACATATGGGTTAATTAGAGTAGTAGCTAACACGTGGAATTATCGTTAAGGAGTTCTAAGGTCTTTTTCACAGCACTTTTTTTGTGCCCTTCTAGTAAGCCCTGTTGGACAGGCCTTTTGGAAACCTTTCTTTTTTCTTTTAGAGACCTGTTAGAAGGCCATACAGTAAAAGCGAATTAGAAAGTCCTTTCGCTCTAGTCTCACCATATGTTAATTTGAAACAAACATAGAGTGCATCGAGTAGGCCCTCCGGCTAATCAAGAAGGCAGCTGCATTATAACTTATTGTTTTAATAACCTCATAGGAATGAATAAAGACTTTCGTAATTTAAAATTCCAAGTATTTTTTGAAGAAATCTATTTCACGACTTTTTAAATCAATTAGCACAGTTTATCATTCTTCCGGATCGTAGATGGGCATCGTAAATGAACTGTATTGATCCGTCCCTTCGAAAGCTTCCCATACAAATTGACCAATAGTGCACAATTCCGTCTTTTCCCTATACAATACTTGGTACAATTTGAAAAATCGACCGATTAAGCTTGTTCCTTCTGGTTTCTAGAAGCAGTTTATCATTTTGCTGGATCGTAGTTGGGCATTGTAAACGGGCTGTACTGACCAAGACCTTTCCATTCAAATTGATCAATTGCCCACAATTCCGTCTTTTCCCTATAACTCATATTGCTTTAAAATGCTTGATATAATTTGAAATAAACAAAACTAAAATACAATACAAAAAATATGCAATTTGAACAAAATCGACATATTAAGCTCGTGCTTTCTGCTACCTTCCATACAATCTTAACCTTTATAATCTTAGTTGCATACCTTTTATTTGATTGCACTTAAATAAGGAAAATTTAGTAAACTTTGAACATTTGCCAAATTAGAAGCTCGGAATGAAAGTGGACTATACTGTCGCATCCCTTTCATGGGGATACTCACCTGCTTATTGGAAAATGGAGCCTATCCAATAACTTTCCATTCCTTTTTGCATTTCTTGCCTCCACGGCAACAGTCTTTATCTATGTCATAAAAATCTGTTCTGCCACCAGCGACTGAGGACCAAAACAAATACAGCGCTCAGAAATATGAGTCAGCAAAAACAATCACATATTTCCGTACAGGAAAAATGTAACATTAATGGAAAACCCATTGATACACATTAGTCATTTCATTGCTCATTAATATGTCAATGCTTCCCGGAACATAATTCCCATAACATTGACCTACATTAATTACTTCAGTTTTTGTAATGTAGTAACAACAGAGTAAATTGATGCGACATCATATTGACTCTCATTCTCAAGTGACAGAACCTACTGTTGGTGACAATAATATGACACCTTACAAATTATTTGTCACAACACCATGATTCGTCACCAGTTATGATCCTTTTAAGCAAATCTGGATCATCGTTGACGTAATTCTGAAATTCCTGAGCGATGATCATGCGACATTGTTTTTCAAAAAATTTTTGTCAAAATTTAGCAATTTTGGAACGAACTTCGCTGCCACACGTTTCATGTCCAAAATTTCCGAAAACATTGCATAGCACGAGCCAACCGATATCCCGACATCCTCAGCAACTTCTCTAATTGTGACTCGTCGATTCTCCATAACAATTTTTTTCACTTTTTCAACATTTTCATCGGTTGTTGATGTGCTGGGAAAGCTTGTACCACTTGTAAAAATTTTTTTGACTCAGAGTACTCTCACCGTGTGCCACTTTCAACATTTCAAGAGCACTTAATTGCATTTTTTAACATAAAATTTGATGCAACTTCTTTGATCCATTTTTTTCGATAACTGAAAATCGCTGAACACGCAAAACACTTGTCTTATTTGTGCCTCTCACAAACAAACCAAATATGTTATATGGAAAAAAAACAATAATCGAAAGTCGAATGTACGTAGCTCGCGAAATTTGAAAATTCACATTAGTTTTTAAACACACCTGATAAAGCACATCATCATATCCCTTTTATTACTTCCCACGTAAGCTGACCGATTGTCTGAAAGACAGAGTGTTCCTATAACTATTAATTCGTAAAATTCAGGAACCAAAGTTTTTGTCCATTTTATTGCTTCATAAAGATTGGTAGAGTTTCAGAAAATTAACGGATTAACCATCCCTTTTTTTAGTATCTCCGATATAAATGAGTGATATGTGACATAATTTTGTAAGCATTGTTCTTAAGGTCTGGTACTATTAGAGAAAAACTACGAACTTTCTGGTACCTCCCATGCAAAAGGCCAAAATAATCTGCATATTCATAACGTCCTATTTTCTAAGTAGTTAAACTGAATTCAGCTAAATCCGGGAAAAATTTTCAGCATTGTGGCCAACATTCTGATACCACACTCTGACCGATTTTCGGAAATTCAATTCTCCTTCCTAATTCGTATACACATTTTCGGTATACTCAATATAATATAAAAATATATACTTATAAGACAAATTTTTATTTCAGTAAGACTAATCAGGGATTATTTCCACAAATGCAGTTTTTTTCGTGGAAATTTGATACATGTGATTTTTTTGACAAACTTTGCTCCGAAATTGAACATTTTTGGCATTGTCGCCCCCATTCTGAGACCTCCCTCTCTTCCAATTCGTGGACATATTCTTTTTAGGTTTCCTATAATAGAAAATTTTTTTTATACGAATGAAGCAAATTTTTATTTCGGTAAAAAAAGCAGGGATTAATTCCACAAATGTCGCTCTTTTTTCACGGAATTTGCTCTCTGCAACTCCGCATGACGCCCAGATTTTATTGATTATATATTGCCTGATCTCTTGGTAAGAACTTCCAGTGCATAACACTCGGATAATCTGAGAAAATAATTTTAATTTTACTTGATTTTTGATCGACTTTGAGGTGATTTTTATTCAATTTCGGTTCAGTTACATCGGACGCTCTCCAATGCTTATTGACGGGATTAAATGTTAAATTCTTAAGTCACCAACTTTAGTGTGCTTCTTGAATATGGGCTTGAAATTAATTTGATAAAATTAATTTTCGGTGAGCTTTACGTGATTGAATAATTGAAAAAGATGCAGGTCTTTTGGAGTTAGTCGATTTTAGCGAGTTTTATACCCAAACAGTTATGTAAAATGATATAAATTGGTTAGTAAGACAAAGAAAATTAAACGGTTAATTTTTGCAAAATCAAATGACGATGTTCAAGCACCATTTATTTCACTTTATAAATCTTAGTTTCAGTTTAAGACATTGATGCCGGACCAGGGCAAGGCAAACCTTCCACATTTCGACCGCTTTGAAATACACTGTACCACTCGCACGCACGTCTTTTCAACATAATCGATTAACTGTCAGCCTTCCGTAATATTTTAGATGGTTCAGCATGCGAAATTCCGTTTGCAATTTGAAAAGTGAGACAAATTTTTTGTTCCATAATTTTATCCATAAGAAGACTCAGCGTTAGTGTAGAATACAATTGTGGCAACTTGGAGCCAAACATGAGTTGGCCATCCATTAAGCGGGCTTCTTACATGATCAATTTGAAAGCAATTTTTGGACGGCGTATATGTGCAAAATATGCAACAACAAAAAAAGGAAATTTGTTTTTGAGCCAAATTTTTAAAATGTCAACAAAAAATATTGATACAGTTTAAATCTAATCTAATTGCTATATATTGGAATTAACATGCGATTGACCGAAAGTTAAAGCGTTGCAAGCGAAGTGAATAAATAAAATAAAATAAAATTTCGTAACTCATAATTATAAGTAGTCGTCGCTACTTTCCTGCAGCCCAGGAAAAACATGCATTTGCTTAGAGATTCCTATATCCTATTCATAAATTTCATGTTTAGAAATACCTACTTTCCTGCAGCCCAGCAGAAACATGCATTTGCTTAGAGATTCCTACCCTTTTCAAATTATTAATTCCGACTCTTATTAATAAATTCTTAGCTTCCATAATAAATTAATGTAACATACATAGTAATAATAAATTACTTAAAATCCTTTTTTTAATTCTAAAATCTCTGTGCAATATGTGTGAATTTCTAGTTATGAAAAGTTAATAAATCTAAACAAAAATTTATTGAATGCAGCTGGTCGTTTAGGCATCAAACTGCCATAAAAACCACGAGCGTTTAATATACATCTAATTCTGTACAACTATTGAAATTTTTAGATATTTACAACATAGCTTTATATCGTTTATACCCTTCATAATTTTAAAAACTCGTTTACTTTTCATTTTTATTACAACTCAGTTTTTTGTTTATTTAATAAAAACTTAAAACGGAAAAAAAAAATATTTTAAAATTGATTCTGCAATTTTGCTGCTTTATCACACTTGAATAACTCAGTGATTGGTTTTTATTAATTTCAATAAATTGAAGTACATCAGCATGAAAAACGACCAACCAAGTCCTCACTCCCTCATACAGCCACCGATGGGATCACCAATCAATTTTCTCAATTGACTTCAAGCGCAATGCTCGACAATGCATAAACAAGCACCCATACGGCAGAGAAATGCAATCTGTCAATATTCATGACAACAGCTGAGCCTGCATATCCTGCATATATACATACACATGTGGTCAAAATAATAAGTACACCCTATGTTTTTTTCTTTTTAAGGCTCGTAGACGTAAATTTATTTAAATTAAAGGAAAACACAAATACTAATTTCTTTTTTTATAACATTAGAAAAAAATAAATACTAAAACAATAACAAAAAACAAAAATTAAATTCAGTATTTTTCAAAAATTAAGAAATTAACCAAAAAACATTGAACAAAATAATAAGTAAAAAAAAATCATTTTTTTCTGCTAAATTGACTGAATTCCGTTAAAAGCCGGTAAATCCATTTTTATTTTCAATTATTTTCTTGACTCTTTTTGCCATGCTGGCGATAAGTTTTCTGCAGGTTTCTACTGGTCGTTCATACCAAGTTTTTTGAACAAAATTCCATATGTAACTGATACTTATTTTTAAGAACCTCCTTTCCAATTCTTTGTTTCAACTCCTCCCAAAGATTTTCGATTGAATTTAAGTCCGGAGATTAACTTGGCCAGTCAAGAAGGGCAACATTATCATCTTGGAACCAATGCTTTACCAACTTAGAAGTCTGCTTCGGATCGTTATCCTGCTGGAATGCCCATCTAAGAGGCATACTTTCCACGGCATAGTTCAACATCGTATTTTTCAAGATATCTTTGTAGTTGAATCAAGCCATAGTGTTGGTAATTCGGACCGACACCATACCAAGAGAAATAACTCCAGACCATAACATTACCGCCCCCGTACTTGACCGCCTTCTTTGTAAAGCGAGATGGAATTCCTTACTCTTAGGGCATTGGGTACAGTCGTTCCCCAATACATTAATTTTTGTTTCAGCGCTCCACAAAATGTGTCGGCATTGCTTTTTTTTTTCACCGTCTCCCGGACCAATTGGAATGACTTCTTGCAAACGCCAATCTAGCCTTTAAATTTTTTTGTCTAAGCAAAGCAACTCTTCCGGCTATCCGTCCTGGTAAATGTGCTTCTTGTAGTCTACGACGACCCGTTCGCGATGAAATTACATTTCCAATTTTTGCTAAAATCGCTCTTGAAGACACAAATGGCTCCAACTTCGCAAGTGTTACTACACGGATATCTGTTATTTTTGAAGTTTTTTTTTTGGGTCGATGGGCTTTTTAGGCTTTAAAGCATTTTGTACAAAAAATAGTGACCGATTCATAGTTTCTGCTACAGA
>JAHXMU010000022.1:990103-1011491 GCA_019455685.1 Philornis downsi
TTAATGAGAGGTGGCTTCTGCCGAATGTTACGCTTGGGGCCCACATTCTGGATGATTGTGACAAGGATTCCTATGGTCTAGAGATGGCGGTGGACTTTATAAAAGGTAGGTAGAAAAACCAGAATTATAAATAAAATGTTATATTAAATCCGAAAACTTGGTAACTCGATAAGTTGACAATTGGATAACTTGATAACGTGATAATTTTATAATTTGATAACCTGATAAATTGATAACTTGATCACATATAATTTGAAAATTTGATTACTTAATAAATTGATAACTTGATAATTTGATAACTTTATAATTTGGTAGTTTGATAACTTGATAACTTAATAATTTGATAACGTTATAATTTGGTAATTTGATAACTTGATAAATTGATAACTTGATAATATGATAACTTGATGACTTTATAACTTTGAAACTTGATAACTCGGTAATTTAATAAGTTAGTAACTTGATAACTTTATAACTTGGAAATTTGATAACTTGAAATCTTGATAACTTGACAACTTGATAACTTAATATGTTAGTAACTTGACAACTTGATAACTCGATAACTTGACAACTGGATAACTTCATAACTCGATAACTTGATAACATGATAACTGAATAACTTGATAACTTTATAATTTAATAATTTGATAACTTGATAACATGATAACTTAATAAATTAATAACTTGATAACTTTATAACCTAGAAACTTGATAACTTGATAAATTGATAGATTGATAACGTGAGAACTTGATAACTTGACAACTTAATAAGTTTGTAACTTGATAACTTGATAGGTTGATACCCTGCTAATTTGATAACTTGACAACTTGGTAGCTTGCTAATTTGATAGCTTAATAACTTGATAATTTGATAACTTGATAACTTAATAACTTTATAACTTGATAGCTTTATAACCTGATAACTTGATAATTTGATAAAATTGATTAATTAATTTGTAAATTGATAACTTTATAACTTGACAACTTAATAAGTTTGTAACTTGATAACTTGATAGCTTGATAACTTGATAACTTAATAACTTGATAACTTGATAACTTGGTAATTTGATAACTTGATAACTTGGTAGCTTGATAACTAGATAACTTGATAACATGATAACTTGATAACTTTATAACTTGATAACTTTATAACCTGATAACTTGATAATTTGATAACTTGATAACTTTGTAACTTGATAATTTGATAACTTGATAACTTGGTAGCTTGATAACTAGATAACCTGATAAAGTTAAACTTGGAAGTTTATATAGAGATAGTTTCTCGAAGTCTTAGCAACTTACTGCTGCTGTAGCAACCAAACAGTTAATGACAGCGCACTCATTTTTTTGACAAGCGTCACTATGTTATACTTTTTACAAATCCTCGCTAGCACATTGTTTTATGTCAGAATAAAAAATCGAAAATCGAAAATCGAAAGGGAATTCAAACGGATCCACCTCCGATAGCTTTGGCCGTGGTACCTGACACAGGACGTCCACCTCTAGTTTCCATAGAACAACGCTTAAAGGCAAATAAACAAATCTACCAACTAGAAAGATTTTAAACATCATTTTGTTACCTTGAGAATGTAAACAATTCGGCAGGAACCATTGGATGTTTTAACAAAACTCGGCACCATTCAATAAAGTCCGTGAAACTCAACGTTCTTTGCTACCATATTCCATGGACTTAAACACAAGGTGAAAGGTCTGTTCCGAAGGGCAAAGAACGAAATAGAAAATATGAGATGATCGACTCTTCAAGGATTGCTCTACGCCGAGAATGGGGCAAAATACCATCAGGCCACATTCGTGCAGTTTGTGAACACCTTCCAGAACACTCTCGATGCTATTATCCAAGCATCACATCTAATAACACCATACTTTTCTTAAATTTTTAATTTTACGGTACACTGAAGTTTTTAATGAGAAATATCATAATTGGAAAAATTACTGCTTTTTTATGTAGTTGTTAATATTTCGAGCGCCTATACCTCTAATATGCGTGATCATGAACCTAAGGAGAAAAGCTTATGAATCTTTGCTTTTACATTTTTAAAATCCCTTGATATGTAGGCTAACGTAATAATAAACACCTCGTTATTATATCCTTAACGTTCTCATATATCATACGTTCCCCATTTCATAAACAATCTCTAATCCTCTTTTGGGGTTCAATGTAATACAATTCATTTATAATTTATTATAACATACCCACATTTCATCGTCAATAATGGATATAGAAGTGTTTATGCACATATTGCCAAAATTAAATTATTTTCGTATTTAACTAACAATATTGTGAAACGACAACGGCTATGGAAAGTAAAACAATAAAACGGATGATTGGAGGGTAACGGATGGGCGAAGGATAAAGAGCATTTCATACCAAATGGCCAAACACAACGAAAGGAGCATCGCATTGTTGTACATTACGTGGTGGTTCTCATTCCCAAAGCAATCATAAACTTATTATCAGTGAAACTAACTCACGTACCCAGATCCTCATGGTAACGCAGACAATACTGATGAACGGTTGCTGGCAAAGCCAGGACAGATAGACCACTGACACTTTAACAGCAAATTCAAAATAAATTGAACTGGTGAGATGGGAGCAGCAACATATTTTGTTCGATTGCCACCATATGGTGTGGATAGATTGTGCGAAGCAACGAAATAATTGTGTTTCATTTTATAAATACTTTATATCAGAAGAGACACAAATTGTAAACGTTTATTATGTAAAACGCAATAAAATCAGGAGCGTTTGGAGTCGTGGTATCTGTGTTTCGTTTTTTACTTGCCTTTTTTTTTGATAGATGAGGAGTTACAAAATGTTAAGTATTATATAAATTTTAAGTTATCTTAAGAATTTGTTTAATAATAACCATGGAAAGAAATCCCTGCCAAAGCTCAAATATTTTCGACGCTCAAAGTTATAGAAAAAACGTAATCTTATAAAAAGATATGGTCTACACAAAGGAGTGGATCTCATAATTCGTTTTTAATTCTACTGCGAAATTCAACATATATTTCAATTCGACTCTAAAGTCTCCTGATGATGACCACTAAATTTGCTAAAACGAGTCACAATAATTCAGATTATTGGGCTCACACCACGCTATCGTGAAAAAAATGTACGAATCTCGCAAATATAGTACGAATCCCGGTTACCATTTCCTGCTGTTTCCATGGAAATAAATCCCTGCCAAAGCTCAAATATTTTCGACGCTTAGAGACAATAACCAACAACCTTAAAATTAGAAGTTATAGAAAAAATGTATTCTTATTAAACATAAACATGGACAACATAAAGGAGAGGATCTCATAATTCGTGTTTAATTCCACTGCAAAATGCAATTTATATTTCAATTCGACTCAAAAGTCTCCTGATGCTAATGCAAATGGCGACAATTCCGATTGTTGGGCTCACACCACTCTATCAAGAAAAAAATGTACGAATCCCGGTTACCATTTCCTGCTTCTTATCGACGTTAACTTCAATCAAGGAGCCAAGCTAATCGACCACCACATCTCGACCGCTTTTCAGTGCACTGTACCACTCATTTCCACCTACTTTTAATAAAATCGATTCACTGTAAGCCCTTTGTAACATTTCCAGCAATTCGGCATTCCAATTGCAAAACGAAATTTCAGACAAATTATTTTTTCGATATTTTTGTCCATTGTAAAAAACACCCTTAAGAAAGTCTGAAACAACCTGAAAAAAAAACCGAGTATTGTTAACAAACTATGTGACAGATCACGTTCAAATTTCGTTACAGCATAATAGACTGTTGTGTTAATTTAGCGACAAAAAGAATTCTGATAACCTCTGTAAGAAAGTTTTTGAATTGATGAATATCCGGTACCGTTTTGATGTATTTTAAATCAAAATTGCATAGCCAAATGTAGACTCTGCAATAAAAATTGTTGTTGAATGAAAAATCCAAAAATCCACATAAATGACAGTAAATGGCATTATATAATAGCACAATATTTATGAAGGTTTAGAATCTTTCGAGAAGATTACTTTTCATCAGTCATCAGTTCATATAACCTGTATTCGAAAATTTTCCAATAGATTTTTTGTGAAACAATGCTGAGAATCTCATAATTTGCGTGATCGTAGACAGTGACTTTTGACTGACTTTTGTTACTTTCCATACAAACTGATTAATGTTAAGAAATTCAAAAATATGGAATTTTCTGGAAATCCAATTGTCCAGAAAGTCGATAGAATGGAAATCGTCAAGTCCGATTACTTTAAAAGCCATTGCAGCAAATAGCTTCTAAATTATACATATCTATCTACTTTAATTATAATTCCTCCTGTCTGAGTCGAATAATTTTTTCGCTTCAAAAGAAGGTTGCAAAAATGGACTGTCCCGGTTTTTTGCCAATAAGAACGGAACGTTCAAATTGGTGACAACTTATCGAACAAAACGATATATGTTTGACCTAAATCGGATTATTCTAACTATGCCAAACAAGGCCTCCGATATCATACAAAAATAATGGATTTCTTTTTATTACCATCGTACGTATTCAACATAGCTACAGCAGCAAATAACTTCTGATTTATATCTAACTATTTTAATTAACAATTACAAATGCGAGACATGTATTAGCTATGATTTAGATTGGCAATATTTGAAACATACATTACAAATTAGTGGCAGTACGCTTTATCCTATGATTTTTAAAGCAGATGATTGTTTTGCTGGGCGGAATACAAGTCAGCAGAGCAAAAGCTTCGCTATTACAGGCTGTAATCGGTTTTGTGGTGTTTATCAATTATCATGTTTCTCCCCCAAGGGGTGAGAAGACAACTATTAAAATATTACTTTTGCTTAAATTTAGTACCAAATTTTGGTTAGTTTTTCGATTTAAATTTTACTATATTGCATTGCGTAAATATAAATTCGGAGAGAAAACAAAAAATGTTCCTACCTCTCGACACTTAAATAATTGGCTGTTAACTATAATAGTATACAAACCAGAAACAAAAATCATGTTTTTAAGTTTAATCAAATTACAGCCAGCACCAGCGATCTGACCACCTTTCATGTAGTACCACTCCACTGTCACCCAGTACAGCAACTTCAGTCAGCTGAACTGACTATTTACACACACATTCACCTAACATCCTTTTGCAAGTGTGCAGCGTGGCGGAAAGGACATGATAAAACGCTGGGTTCTTATCACCAGATGCTCTGAACAGACGCACAATACTGTATTCACTACAATTGAATGAGAGATATGAATTCAGGAGTATTTGGGTTAAATTTGGTCATTTGTGTGGGGGGTACGAGAAACGGAGGCGCATTAATGCGACCTTTTCGTATTTTACCGAGCACTGCATTAAATGCTGTTGTTATGCTAAATCGGTTGATTTGATATAAATTACAAATCAAGACAATGGAAATTCTTTTCCAGACGAATCAGGGGTTAAGAATTACAGAGGAAAATTTATTTTGTAAAATCGTTAAGTATGGTAAATATGGGAGGTAATGGACGTTCTGATATGGTCAATTTTCCTTTTCCCATCTATTTGGCTGTGCTAAGTCTTAAGACCCTTTATAAAGGTTTACTGCAGTTATCGCGTCTAAAAATCAGCCTCCCAGACAGACGGACATCATGAAAAGATATCATGAAACACATTTAGTCAAATGATACTTGGTACTTTAAATGCTTCCTTCAAGATGTCACATTTTTGCAGTATCAAATGATAAATATCGCTATTCTTCCATTGTTAAGGTATACAAAAGCGCCACTACACCTCCCCTGTTCTCGTAGCGTTTTCCAAAATAATATTCTGATACAGCTAAATTTAAATAGAAAATTAATTAAAAACAAATTAAATATGCAGTTCGTTAAGAGTAATGAACCACACACATCTCAGATATGAAAGCAATGTGAACTGAATGGTAGATAATTGAAAAAAAAACAAAAACTTAATATCAGCACGTTATTTAGGGATATAAGCAAAAACCACTTGCACAAAATCAGTTGCCTGAAACAAAGCATCACTTGTTTCAGAACAAATGAAAACAACAAGCGGTTTATGCTGTCGCTGTTTAAGATTTAAATGAGATCTAGGAATTACTACAATTTCTTTGAATACTTTCCAAGCGATTGTCAGCGTTGCGAATGATCCAAAATTAAGGATTTTGGGTTCCTTATGAGTTGAAGCCCATGGACGTTGAGCGTCGTTTTTTTTTTGCCTGTAAACGACTTTGTCAGCGATAAAAAAGGAGGGATTTTCTTTATCGTATAAGTGACAGGTGATGGAGAATGGATTCATTGCAGCAATCAAAAAAAAAAAAAAAAAGAAAAAAACAAAGTAATTCGTCGCCTGACCGAATATTCACGCTGCAAAGGTTACGCTCTGTATTTGGTAGGACCAAGTCGATGTTATTTATTACAAGCTGTTGAAACCAAGCGAAGCCATTACTCGGGATCGGTATCGACTTCCATTAATGCAATTGCGCGAGAAACGCCCACAATACGCGGAGAGGCAAGAAAAGGTGATTCTTCAGAATGGCAAAGTTTGGCTTCACGTGGCTAAGCCCGTTAAAACCTACCTGAAAACGCTGAAATGGGATGTCTTACCCTATCCGCCATATTCTCCAGATATTGCGCCGTTCGATTAGCACTTGTTCCGTTCGATAGTACATGGTCTGACTGATCAGCAGCTCGACTCAAATGACGACATCAAAGAATGGCTGGATTCGGGGATAGCCTCAAAAGATGAACAGCTCTAACGTGACAGAATTCAAGCTTTGTCGGAAAGATGGGGAAAAGTAGTAGCTAGCGATGGGCAATTCCTTCAATGGATCATTTTTAAACGTATTTTCATAATAAAGTTGAATTTTTATAAACAAAAAAAGGAAAAAGAATAGCAAGAAGTTATTTGCGCAAGTTTTACAAAAAAAATGGGAAATGATTGTATGATAAGGATACAATTACTGAACTATAACAAAGACTATAATATAAAATAAAATGATACCTTTGATTATCCAAACTCAAACCTTGTTGTGACAACTGTCAACAAGGCCTTAACGATATTTAGTTTAAGTTTAAAAGCCACCAAATGAGAATTTCCGGCCGGTGAACTAACTTAAACATTTTCTCAATGTTAGTGCTTTTGTTGTAACTTTATTGGTTTTCGTTGTTCTTTATGTATTGAGAAGAACTACAATACAAGATTTTTCGGTTTCAAAAGTAAAGTTAAATAAAACACATATAAAGTTATAATTTCGATGAAACCTTTATTTCATTATAATGTTTGAACCTTGCCATTATTTAGGAAATACAGTGTAATTTATGTGACAGCCTTTGGATTTGTTGCAGCAGTGGATCCTTTTGAGATTCTATATATACGATCCTGTGCCTCAACTGGACCATAATTCGAACCAAACAATTACTTTTTCCGGATGCAATGGCTTTTCTACAATCACTTCAGGATTCTCCAAGCTTTATATGTGGCAATTTTGCTTGTTGACGTAATCACCGAGTGAGAAATTAGCTTCATCACTGAAGAAAATTTTGTTCAATTAAAAGCCCACGTTTGAATCACCACTTTTGTAGTAAGTTTTAATTATTTTAAGGCTGACAGCTTTGCCAGACCGATGGTTTTGAAACCAATGTCATTTTTGAGGAGTTTTCTAAAAGCAACATCCCCTATCATGTGTGAAAGTACAAAAAAATGACAAATACATGATTTCATTACAAGTGAGCAGCAATACGATGTCGTGCTCTAAAACGCTTCTAAATCATGGTGAACCACTAACACATCGTGTCTTTTTGTAGAGTTTGATATGAAACTATTAGTTTACATATAAAGTTAGCAAGTGTTTGCACTTAAATATACTTTTAAATTGGAATTTAACTTACTCTGGCATTGACTTGCCTACACCAGAAGAAGTCTTTGAGTCATATGGCGTTGGCCTGATTCAAAACACAAAATAGTTTCATAATGAACATTTTCTGGCTCATATACAGGGAGGTTGGTCTGGTTTCGTTTCTATAAAATTCTTTCTATTAACTATTTTATTTAAATAGATTTTTGCAGTCAAGTATTGTGTAAAATAAAAAAAAAAATACAAAAGCCATCTTGAAAATGAGGTTCGTAAACTAGTACTTGTACATGTGAAAAATCATCCAAATATCGATAACATCAATCCATCAAATCACTGCTTTATCAAATCAAATGGCCAATAACAGCCAGTATCTGTACACTGTAGTTATGACCAATAGGAACACTATTGATGTGAGAATTTAAATTCATTTTACCAAACCGGATTGGAATGAAATTTCGATTAATTTTATGAATTTTGAATTTTATATGATTCAACAAAAATTCATTTTTGTATTTTCTGAAAAACCGGCCAATCGAAGCAGAAATCATTGTTAAATCAACTATTTAAACTGGTTTTCAAAAAATCGGCGTACTATTTTCAATAAAAAACCCGTTGGCCAATTTTTCTTTCTGATTTAGGAAGGACACTTTATCTAAAGAGTGTCCCAACAAGAACGCAAGATTTAAATGTCTGATGCAGCAATTGAAGTGTTTCTCTGGCTATATGACATGTGGCGCCATCTTGTTGACACCATGCCCTCCACATTCATTTCTTCAATTATAGGCACGAAAACACCGGTTATCATTCCACGATACCGAACACCATTGACTGTTTGCGCTTGGCATGCCTCATTTTTATAAAAAAGGTCCAATGATTCCTCCAGCCCAAAATCTACAAAATCCACACAGTGACACGTTGAGGATGCATTTGTTCACGTGAATCACTCGAGGATTTTCCTCACCCCAAATGCAACAATTCTGCCTATTGACGAAGCCGTCAAG
The DNA here is from genome assembly GCA_019455685.1 of Philornis downsi. NCBI lineage: Eukaryota > Metazoa > Arthropoda > Insecta > Diptera > Muscidae > Philornis > Philornis downsi. Next base: position 998,970 of record JAHXMU010000022.1, read on the forward strand.
TTGGAAATGGGTCTCGTCACTGAAGATGATTTTATCGGCAAAATCAGCATTTTCATGTTGTCTCTCAAGTACCCAATTAACGAACTCCCTTCGCTGTCCATGGTCAGCTGGCTTCAGTTCCTGAGTCAATTGAACTTTGTATGCATGAAGATGCAAATCTTTCGTCAAAATTCGCTGCATAGTGGATTTGGAGACACCAATTTGTTGAGCTCGGTGAAATTTAAGAAAAATCGAGCGATTAACTGCACCATTTCAGAAATGATGGAACCACCCACTCAAATTGCTCATTTTACCTATATACTTCTTGTCAGATATTATAACTTGTCAAGACAAGAACTCAGAATGAAGCACATCGCCACACCCACTCCGGTACAAATTGATCGATTTTTTGAAATTCAATCATTTCTCTATAATTTCCAATTAATCGGTTTTAGTAATCTGTGTTTTTACCCATTGCATTGCATTGTAAGTCTCTAGAATACTGGAGATAAATCGATCAAGTAACCACGTCTCCTTTGGCACCTTCCATAAAAACGATAAACTTAATCCATGTATTCTAATCTCCATATCTTCTAATTGATTACATCAAATTCAACCAAGTTTGCCACATGCAGGGTGGCGCACGAATCGTGCTACAAACATAATGTCAATGTCAATGGTGACCGTTATTTAAAGATTTCAAAGTAGTTTTTTTACCCAGAACTGCGTCGAAGGTAGTAATCACTTGATATCAGTTCCGCACTATAAGGTGGATAAATAAGAACGAACATTCAAACCAACTTCCCAGTTATCCTGAATGAATACAATCTCCCCCTAAAGCTGACCGCTTCTGGCTTCCTTCAGACGAACCAAATGTTGACTGTACAGTTCAAAATTGTGAATTTGTCTGTCAGTCCATAGCAGATGATTCCCCGTCAATTCCACCAAACATGCAGCATATCCTTCCTAACCATCAATTTTGACTTGATTACTGCTTGCGCCGGACCTTGAAATTGTCAATCCGCTTCACAAATGGGAATAATTTTGTTGCGACTCAAAGGTGGAAGATTGATGGATGGTGTGGTTCCTTGACAATCGAAACATTGCTAGCATGCTGGTTGGACTTAGTGTCCATTATTTTATCGACATTTTCGACAATTGGTCTTCCAGGGTGTGTTGCAACTTTGACATAAAAATTACCGAAAAGGAAATGACAACATCTGCAAAATTTCACACGTTTGGCTATTGTAATATCAGAACCATAATACTTGTCCTGTTCACATTTCCAGCTTACTGGCTTGGTTTTTGCCTCTATCGAGAAGGAAGCCTGTAAAATATGGCGTACTTTCCCTTTCATGACCATCTTTGACGCTCGCTAGAACTATTCTAACAAAAGCAATCACTGTCTGCGTAGTTTTTTGAATTCGAAATCGTAGCTTTCTAACGCCATCTATAGTACCTTGATCATATTTATGCAACGCACCATACTGGTTACAAATGCCACCTATTGAAGAAATATGAAATTTCTTTCAACCACACCTTTTATATGGGTTTACTTACTTTGCTGCTTTGCATACAATTTTTTATAAATTTTTGCTATGCCAATACTTTCACAATTTGAACGTTTTGAATTATAATATGCGAGCGAATAAAAATACCGGATCTTTTACCAAAATCATGGTGAGGAATGCTTTTACTTTTCGATTCTCCGCCCCGCACAATGACATACAAGATTCTACATGTTATAAATGGTAGTCAATTTATTGAGCTAATATTCGTATGTTTTTGGAGAATTTCTTCGCCTGTTAATCCATTATTTATGAAACATAAATAGATGCATAGGCGTTACTGCCAATAATAATATAAAGTTTTAGCATACACTGCAATAAACTTCTTAATTTATTATTGCTATTATTGTAAAATATTAAGTTTCAATATTAGAGAAATAACTAGACCGTATCCTAACCATAGGCGTAGCAGGGGGGTGTTGGGGTGCTTAGTCCCCTAGAACTTTTTAGCACCCCTCGGGTTTTTAGATTAAGGAAGCCGGAAACGTACAGACCAATTTTTTTTCTGGAAACAAAGCTGATATGATTAGAGGGCCAAGAGTGTAATTTGATTACTTTTTTTGCAAAATATAGTAAGTTGATCAATAATGTATGAATACCATTACATACGACGTTAAAACGCTAAACAATTAAAGTTGGAAAAGAGAGCGAGAGGGAACAAAATTACGCTTTTGTGTAATCGTTGGAAGCAAGCAAATTTCACTTCACAGAATAATAATTGGTATGTACGTTTCCACCGTCTTTGGTTCAGAATGAAGTTAATACGTCAAGAGGATGCTATAGCCTAACCAGAGAAAATTTATTGCTACACTAATGGACCTAATATAACAAAGAATGCTTTACTTTCCAAGAGTATCACATATCCGATGGTGTTCTAAAAAAAATTAATTATCCGTATGTCGCCCTGTCACCCATCGTCTTTCACTATCGTCTTCTGTCTCTCTCTCTCTTCTCTCTCTCTCTCTCACTCGCTCTCTCTCTCTCTATCTTCTCTTACGCTATCACATTTTCCTCTCTTTTAACAATGACATAAAAATTGACTATAACCCAAGTGAATCACCAAAAGTGATGGTGTTCTCGGAAGAATTGATTATCCATATGTCGCCCTCTCACCCTCGTCTCTCTCAGTCTCTTTCTTCTTTCTCTGTGTCTCATTATCTCCTTTGACAATAACATTAAAGTCGGCTATAACCGTTCAAATTTTATGTTTGTTTTCCTATGACTGTCGCACTCATTTAGCTGTAAATTTTTGCGTGTTGGCGATAGGCTTATATTGCAGCCTCTTCTTTAGCCGTACCGCTCCACCCTTGCCAATACAAATACAATTTTCCAAGTCACTGAATTAAATTAATGTCATATAAACCAAATTATTATCGTTGCTGTTGTTTTGTTATTATAGCCTTCGCTGTGAATATTGCAATTTTTCCAATGTCTTCTATCTTGCGTCGATGCTAAGCTTCGTAACGGCCGCCCATTCCCTGAATCATGGGGAGGCGTCATGAGTTGTTTGTTTATTCATGAAAATCTATATAGACTATATGTACGTACCATGTTTATGATTATAGGAATATAATCTATTTTCATACAAACAGAGCAAATGAAATATATGAAGCTACTCATGAGACCTTTTTTGTTGCTTCTACTTGTTGTGAAACTTATATAAACAACAAAATATTTATGCGTTAAAAGAGAAATATTATCTTTGCCATAAGACACAAAAGCGAAACACAGAACAGCGATTCCCTAAATGTGTTCTGCAAAGGTTACCTAATACTTTTTTTACTGTACTACCTGGTTGCCATTCGCTTTGTCAAAAACCTACCAGCAGTTGGTCAATAAATCGCAAAATATTTATTGTACAGGGTGACACAATAGAACGTGCATATTTAAAAATAGATTAAAAAATAAATATAAAAGGTATGGTTAAAATAAATCTAAGGCATTGTAGAGTAATAAATGGAATTTATTTTTTAAAAATAACATCATCTAAATGGTGACCCTCTCTACGACTGCACTCCTCTAACCGCAAACGAAAATTATTGAAAACTTTCTTTAGTAATACTGGTGTAATGGCTGCCATTTCACCACGGATGTTACTGTAGACTTTGTGTTTGAGGTATCCCCACAAAAAAAGTCAAGAGGCGTCAAGTCTGGACTACGTGGGGGTCGTGGGATATCACCTCTTTTCGAAATCAGTCTGCCAGGGAACATCTGCTTCACCACCGCCATGAAGTCATTTGATGTGTGATAGGTAGCTCCATCTTGTTGGAACCAAGTTCTGGAATTTACTATTCTTGAACTTTCAATTTCTGGAGCCAAAAATCCGTCCAACATCTCAACATAGCGTTTCGTATTAACCGTGACGTTTTGGCCCCGCGCATTTTCGAAGAAAAAAGGACCAATTATTCCTCTGCCAGAGATTGCTGCCCATACTGTCACTTTAGGACTATGCAATGGTTTCTGGTGTTTGATTTTGGGATTTTCACTGTTCCAGCAATGACAATTTTGACGGTTTACGAACCTGTTCATAAGGAAATGAGCCTGGTCAGAGAAAAGGATATTGTCAAAATTGGAAAATCGATTAAGCATTTCATTAGCAAATGCGAGCCTTGCTGTGAAGTCAGACTCTTTCAATTCTTGTGTTAGTTGCAGCTTATATGGATGCAGTTTAAGATCCAATGTTAAAATTCGTTGCAAACTTCGTCGCGATAATTGTAAGACAGACGATCTCTTGCGAATCGACATTTGTGGATTTCCTCGTACTGACTCCATAACTCTCTCAACATTGTCTTCGGTCCTAGATGTTCTTGGGCGACCATTTGCTTGTGGTTTAAATGTTGAACCGGTCTCTTCAAAACGCTCGGAGCTTCACTAATTCGCCGTAGTCCATATTCAGCCCAATATAGTCACCTAGTAGCAATATATGAACGCGAGTTCTCGTAAAATGCGCGCACGCAAAATGCGCGACGCTTCCCGTTAAAGTGATTCATAGCAACTAAAACTCCATGAGCCCGCCAACCCAACGATGTAGGCGCCTCCCCGGCCGCGCCTTTTCTACCCCGCAGAAAAAGATGATGCAATATGCACGTTCTATTGCGCCACACTGTACATTCAAATTCGTTATACTTATCGCCTTCACAGTTGGTTCTTTCCGAAACTTATGGCAACAAATAATCCAAATACACTGGTCTACAAATTTGAAAAAAAAAAATTGACTGCAGAAACGAGGCATGTCCTGAATTTTAATCTATCATAAAAAAAAAAATTGGCGATGGCAGTTCCATGGCCAAGTTATTCGTTTGTTGGATAGTAACTCTAAGCCCGAAAAAAACGTCTTGTTCAACTGTTATCGCATGCTGGCAATACTCTAAAACGCTCAATACTGACACTACAATTTCACAATTATTAATTTGACAGAAGCCCACATTCATTGCAAATCTTCATAATAGTAGCGTTTAACCATGTCAGGGAAATCGAGCGTTACTGATTCAAGCTATTTTTGCTTTGTGTGCGGTGAATATTTTTTTGGGAAAAAAGGATATACATACACCATATCACAGTCTTTAAAATATGCATTTTTACATTATTTTGGGTTTGCTGTCAGAAACTTGAACAATCCGTGGACACCGACAATGTTTTGCAATAGTTGCAGGTCTGTTTTATACAATTGGTCAAATGGCAAGAAAATCTATTTCAATTTTTCAATTGCAGTACTTTCGAGAGAGAAGTCAAGTAACTACCAAACCGATTGTTATTTCTGTTTAATAAAAGATGCTGAATTCAATGTGAAAAATTTAAAAAGTATTACTTAATAAATAAAAAATCGATTCGATGTTCAGCGTAAGGTTCGTAAATAATATTGTAATTTTATTATTTTAGTGCAATTAAATGAAAGATCTGAACCTGAGAGTGTTTAGAATAAATTAGATAATTTCAACGTAACCCATTTTTATCCCAAAAATATTGTGAAATGCAAATGTCGACGCAAATGCTAGTGTGTAAATCTGTCAGATTGGAACTTAGGTTTCGTGAAAGAGATTAGAGATTTCGTGGAAGAACTAGAGTTCTTATCGGGATGTGAATACTTACGAGTGGGTTTCGTAATGGAAGAGAGGAAACAGACATCTGTTAACTTACATTATTATCGGGTTTTATTCGTATGTTGAGGGGTGCAGGCGAAGTGGTCCGGTTGGCGGCTGGCGGAAAAAGAGTACGAGTATGTCGCTGATTACAACCAGGAGCCCCCAGTGCCCTGCTGGGTTGCCATATGGGCGTAACAAAATAGGTGTTTTGTATAGTTACATGGTTGTTTGAAGGGGCCTTTACACAAGCAAATAAAATAGTTAATTTTTACAACTTACAATACGAACAAATTGTTTGTTACAAGCGATGCAACTTAATTCAGTGTAAGTTGATATAAAGCAATTTTAATTTAAAACAATACAATTTAATTAAATGCAATTCAATTCAAAAATTCAATTTAATTTATAATTTAGAATTCGTAATTTACTTTACTTTGTCAAATTCATTTTTCAAATTCAATTCAATTCATAATTTGCTTTATCCTTCCTTTCATTTTTCAATTCATGGGAAGGAAGGATTAACTACGTTCAACAGCTATACTTATCAAACGCAACTGAATAAGAGATATGAAGCTAAGAATATGTTGATCATTTCTTTAAGAGAATATATTGCTCAAATCGATAATTTCTATAAGACATACTAGAACGGGATTCCAATTTTTGTTTAATTTTTTAAATTTGTATTTTTTCTACTACTGGGAAAAACATATTTTCTGAAAATTATTGAGTCCACATGTAAGGAACTATTCGTTGAAGCCCACTTACAGTTGCCGGCCAAGATTTGACAAAATCAAAGCATACTTTGCAATCTTCCCTTTAATTATAGACTATTCGCAATTATTTGACAACATTTTGCCCTATGGTGATCCTGTTTATTTTACTTCTATTTCACTTTCCACATTTCTTGGCATTTAAGAATCACTGACTTACTGTCTTGCATCATCCTCATCAAATTATAGTTTCATTTAGTTTATTGTTGCTGTTCCCGAATTATTCATTGCCGGTAGGTTTCAGTGTGGTTTCAGTGTATCTTTTTTAATACTACGTATAATGTTTTGTAAGCTGCTTAAAGTAAATTCAATTAAATATTTATAGTTAGGAGAAATACGTAAGTCCAACCGAATGGTCAATTTAGGCGAATAATTGATGCATGTACATTTAGAATTTTTTAGTTGAATTTATTTTGCAATAATGAAGGAAAATTCTATGAAACTTTATGAGTGTAATTTGGAATGTGAATGGAGCGGAGCTAGTAATATATAATTAGGAAAAATTTAAATTTTTTTATTTGTTAGTGTATGGCCTATCATGGCGCGATGGTTAGTACACGCTACTATCGTTCGCATGATCGTGAGTTCAACTCCGCATAGAGCTACCTATCAGTATATGAGCAGCAGCGACTACTCGTGTAACCGACAAGACTAGTTAATGCTTACCAAACTGTGACGTTCGAAATAATCTTTAAACTGTAGGTCCCATTGAATAAGTCGAAAAATGGAATGCTTGTAAGTGAGTAACCGCCCTGTATCTCATTCAGGGAATGTAAATAAATTTGTTTTTTTTTTCTTTTTGTATGTTTCCGATCATACGATCATAGATTCGTAATGTGATGGCTACTGGTTCTCAAACTAATAATCATAGTCGTTATTGACTCCTTTTAATAAGTCTTTGGGGAATGAAGGCATAAATCATTTTATACGGCAAAAATATGACACACAGAAGGAGGCTTTTCAAGTATCTTTGTAAATCGAATGCACAATGTCCGTCTGGCCAGTCATAAATCTCTATGAAACTTCTTGATACACGGCACAACCTAAAATTTTTCCAGTTCGTAACCGGGCCGTAAATGAGCGTTACCTCCTATAAAGAATTGACCGGTTTTCGATAATCAATATTTTCTCAGTAAATTCAAACTAGTAGTCGTAATTTTAAATTACCTTATTTTAGTTCAATTTATTTCAAATTTGGGAAACAGCATAGCAACGCTCCACCTGGTTCCCCCACTTATACATAATCCATATGCTCGTATTCTTAGCTTCATATCTTTCAAACAGTTGCACTGAAAACGGTCAATGTTAACACAAATCGAATGTTTGGTAAACTTAGTTCTGGAAATTAAAAACAGGCAATAATATTACGCCTTTTCTCGTATCTCCTACATAAGTTGACCGATTCTCTAAAATTCAATTTTTCATTTGTGATTTCTTATTAACAAGAATGCAGAAATCTGTATTAAGACGGTAATCCATTGTAAAATTTTTAATGCCTCCTATGATTTTTTCACATCTTTCCACCAGTTGCACTGAATTCAGTTAAAATTTACACACGTCATACCTTTGGTGTACTAACTTATTGGAAATGAAAATGAATGACATCATTCAAAAATTATTGTGGAAAAATATTCGATAAACCAAGGCGTTTTATTCGTTGAAATATTTAATCAAAATCACAGTAAAAATTACGTAAAATTTTTGTGGCGGAAACAACGTGCCCGCCCACAAGACGCACTATTTATCGTGTAGTGAATGATTTCAAAGGAAGAGGATCTGTAGTTGATAGGGCCAAGCATGGGCCACAACGTACTGCAAGATCGGCTGAAAACATTACTGCTGCTCAAGAAAGTGTTCAAAACAATCCATCAATCTCAATTCGACGCCGTGCTCAGGAGATTGGTCTTCAAAGAACAACTTTGGCCACAATTTTTCACAATGATTTGCATTTGTTTCTATTCAAGATTCAGTTGACACAAGGCTATTTTCATAAGACCATTTACGCCGCCGTACAGATGCCAATAGGACGTTACAGCTCGCCCATGACAATTTTCATGAAAAAGTCACAATGAGTGACGAGGCACATTTTCGTTTGAATGGATATGTGAATAAACAGAATAGTCGGTTCTGGGCAATGGAAAACCCTCAAATTATTCATCTGTTACCTTTGCATCCATTAAAAGTTGAATCTGGTGTGCAATTTGGTCGGGAGGAATCATTGGACCTAACTTCTTTGAAACTGAAAGTGGCGTAACGGTAACTGTCAATGGGGAGCGATATCGTGATATGATTGAAAACTTTTTAACGCCACAACTATAAGACGGTGCCACATCGCATGCAGCCAGGATTACAATGGAATTACTGCGAGACCTCTTTCCACAACAAGCTATTTCAAGAAATGATGATGTTGATTAGCCTCCACGATCGCCTGATTTGACTGCTCCGGAATTCTTTTTGTGGGGATATCTTAAAAGCAAGGTTTATGCTAACAAATCAGAAACGCTTGAGCAACTCAAAGAAAATATTAGTGTTGAAATTAATGAAATACTGCGTGAAATGTGTGAGACTGCATGGAAAAGTTTGCTCAAAAGGGCTCGTATTTGTGAGGCTAACAGAGGCGGGCGTTTATCTGATATTGTATTCCATACATAATTGCCGACATTAAGTAAAACATTTATCAATATTTAATCAAAAATTATAAGCAAATAAAGTTGTATAACTACCCGACTGACACCCTGTACTTTCATTTTTCGAAGATGATCTGATTTCTGATTATTTACAGTCATTTCTTAAACATCCCTTAAGACTGTGTATAATGTAATACCAAGAGATAGGTAGAATAATTTGAAGTTTAAAGTGCTGGGTTATACCGGTACTTAAGATGGAATGCATTGGCTGCCATGAGATATTTTATGATATCAACCTAACAGTTTCACTGTAATGAAATAGTCGATGATAAAACACCGTGGATGATAACTATATCGACCCATTCCCATGGTATTGTTGAAATATACAACAATCCCAATTTCAATATTTAGTTTTCAGTTTATTATAAATGTATTGATTTTAAATATTTGATTTTCCTAACAAAATTTAATTAATTTCCAGCAATAAACATAATTTCAATTTACCGAATATTTCAAACACTGCTCAGGACTCATAATACGATATCCACTTGAAAAGTGTTGGTCTATTGCACTATAATGGGCAAACGCAAGGACAAACAAAACTACTAGCCGGTAATGAACATCACAAAATGTACAATTATTTATGAGCTTAATTAGCATAAATACAAACAGTTATTATGGTAATTTGTAATGAACGAATACGGTGAAAATAACAGACCGCTATTAAAATGTATGCGATGTGATTTATGAAAAGTGAAAAGTGCAGTCATTAAACATTTGCTAGAATATACATAGAAATTGAGTTTTAATTAATTTTCAACCCTGGGGTAATTTTATTTCAAAGCATTAATATGGCAGAGTGAGAGTACGCCTGCCACATGATGGGGATGTACTAAATAAGTTCTTACTTCTTTAATATGTATAGGAATGTGTACAATAATACGAAATTGTTGAAGAATTCAAAAGAAAATTAATAAATAATTTATAAGTTTGTTACAGAGCGTCTAATACTTACGGCAGTTTTACACATGGAGTCGGCGATTGTAGCGTGTACAAGATTCTGCAATGTTAAAAGTTTGGGCAACATAAATCGCATGCCAAGCATTCGTCTCACTTGAAAAATTATAAAAAAAAAATTGGTAGAAACTGGGAAAACCAAGATTCGGATGACCAAAGTCCGATCCGACCGACATTGTTCAGCAATTTGTTCGCGAAATTTAAATTTGAAACTTTTAAATTCGAAAGCGTATAAGTACTTCAAATGTCCGCGGATCATTATTAGAAACGCACTCTGCACTAAAAAGTAAAGATTAACCTCTATAAAATTCTATTGGTAAAAGAATTAAAACACCGGGATGCCAGCAAGAGACTTAACTTTGTAAAATAGACAATTGAGCGCTTTTCAATGTCTACCAACAAGTTGTTTAATGAATGCGTAAATAAACAGAATTGCCACTACTGGAGTGCAGCAGGTCCAAAACGTACGTATCAGAAATATCTCCCCTCACCCATATGGGCTGCAGTGTAGTCGCACAGAAATATCGGCCTTTCCTTCTTTGAGAATGAGAGAAGGCATGCAGTGACAATGAACTCAGAGCGTTATTTGGAGATGTTAGACAAATTCTTACTGCCTGAACAAAAGCTGGAGCAACGCAATTTAACTTTAATGGACTCTCTCCAATTGAATTATTTCAAATCTAAAGTTTACGCCAATCAACGGAAATCCCCCGTTCATGTAATGACTGCCATCACGGAGTCTACCAGACGAGCCGTCAGAAGTAATTTTACTCTTCGTTTAAAAGAGTGCGGTGAAGGCGACAGCTTACAATTGGACAACATTTTTTCCTAGAAATAAATTCTTAAATTGTCTAATAATTAATAAACACTTTTTCAATAAACGTAATACTTTTCTTTAATAGGTCCACTATATAATATATTCCCTTTCTGTGAAAAGGGTAGCCATCGAAATGTTACCAAATTCATATTGCATGAATAATGAAACGGCTAATGACAGCGTGCTCATTTGTTGACAAGCGTCAGTCTGTTGTTTACATAATAACAGAAGAAGATGGTTTTATGTCACAGTTGCAAAAAAAAAAAAAAAAAACAACTATCGAAGTGGAATTCAAACTCAACAGTGTGATTGCTTTGTATTTGACTGGAAAATCCCAACCGGCCATGTTTATTGATCCACAACATTCACGTGTGAACCAAATATTTTCATATCACACCACACTGGTAGCACCAGAAGATACCATGAAGGTGGACATCCAAAAACACCAACTTACGGTTTGAAAGGTAAAGGCCGGAGTTCAATAAAATGTACAAAAAAGCGCATTTCCGTTAGCGGAAAATTGTCTATGTGTCTGCTCGTAGCATGGGCCGCATATTAAGAACTGAACTACGATTAAAGCCCAGTACAAGATGTAATTCGTGCAAAAAATCCAGTTCGCCTAGCAAGAGCAAAAACAAGAGTTAAAGTTTTACTTATAAAAAAAAATATTTACAGTACAGCAATATGTACATAAACAAAAAAAAACAACGTGCTTGATTTCAGTGCAAATCAAAAAAATATTTGGGCATCAAATTTCTCTGCGCTTACATCAATGAAGGTTTTGGCCATGAAACACTCACCCAGTAGTTTTCATTGAAAAGGACATAAGACAAATCAACAAATCTACCGTGAAAGAATTTTGAACGAAGTTTACATACCTTGGGCACGTAAACCAATTGGTGGAAATTAATGCACATTTCAATAAGACTTGACACCATTGCATGAATCCCCTGAAACTCAACGCTTGTTACAGGAAAATGTTCACAGCTTCATACCTTCACAACAAAGGCCAGCATATTGCCCAGACTTAAATTGATTTTTTCATATGATCCCGTTCTGAGGTCAAAGTATCAATTACAAAATATAAGACGGTCATCGTGTTAAAGATTGCTCTTCGCCGAAAATCGAATAAAATATCGTCAGACCACATTCATGCAGTATGTAAAGCCTTCCTGAACAGACTCGATGCTATTATCCGATGCTCGATGCTATTACTACTAAAGATGGCTACAGCGAACAATACAATATTTTTCTTAAATATAAAATACTTTTTTGATATAGTGAGGTTTTTAAATTAAATAAATCAAAATTGACAAAACTACTAAATTTTTAATTGGCAATATTTCGAGCATCGACACCTCTACTTATTGAATCATCTGTTGGCAATTGACCAGTAGAGAAATTCCGGTCAAGTGAATTAACTTACATATATTTACCTTCACCCAACACATTTGGACAAAAGATGGTTGTTAAATGATATTTACCTTCATCCCTCTGGAGAAAGCATAAAAATAGTATGGGGAAGTAACTGAGTTGAAACAAAAATTAGACTGTCTGACTATATTAAATGACATTTATTGTCTCCATATTCTTTACTCATGAACTAATTAAATTTCCTTCTAATTACTGTTATTACATTTAAATTTCATATTGGCAATACTT
>JAHXMU010000022.1:1011891-1027841 GCA_019455685.1 Philornis downsi
TTATTTACCAAAAGTTCACATATTTTACATTGCAATAAAAACGTCACTGAAATTTTTATTTGTTCCAATGTTTTGATATTTCCCACGAATCTAAAATTTGCACTTATTTCACCGTGTACGTAGATAAGTTTAAATAAGTTCAACAACTCATCTCTTTTCTCAAAAAAAAAAAAAAAAAAACTATATGTTTTCTGAAGTCCACCGCAGATTAAACCCAGATATATTATTGTGGACAGTAGTTCCGTGTTCTAACCATTGTGCAATGGTTGCTCACGCAAAGCGGAATTTAGCGTTTTTGGCTTGATTAATCACAAAAAACTATCCATACATTTTTATACGATGAATTGTTACAATACGCTGAATGTTGCCAAATTCTATGATATGTTATCGAAAGTTTTTTTGGAATTTGCAACCTGAAAGAGACTTAAAACAGATGTCGAGTTAATGCCAAACCTCATACCAATCGAATGCAGGCAGATTGAAAATACAGCATTTAATGTTGGCAATTTCGCATCTAACTAAATATCTAATTCAAGGTTTGATGATGTATTTGTAAGCAATCCTGCTGCAAATGTTAAGAGTGCAGATAAAACATTACCAGGCTACTAAAATGTCTATTGTAATTGTTGCTGAGGATGACGATATATTACTTCCTGCAGTTACCTGGAGTATTTCTGTTTGCCCAATGTGAGTGCGGATGCACGAAACCCCATTATCCGCATTACAAATGGTTTTTTTCCTATTTAATTATGTTCTGCGGCAATTCACATACAATTCACAGCTTTAATCGTTTTACTGTTGTTCAATGCCCGTTTTTGGACGATTAAGGATAGTAAATACGATAAATGTTATAATTCCTGTGAGTGTACGAATGAGTTCAAATCCACCACAGAATCAAACGAAGCTAGAATACCAAATTTCAATTGAGCGCTTGGTTGACCTCAAAAATAATGCTAAAGCCGCAGTTTGCTCCTATTTCCCAGGACAATCTGATGCCGTAAGGCAACATGAAACATATGAAGTATTAAACTACGTTGTTATCTATAAATTATAAAAATAAACTGAATGAGATAAATCCTGGGGGGATTCTGGAAACGAAAAAGTTAATTAACATCCTGAAAAAGCGTAGTGGTGCTTGGAATACCAATCATGATAGCGACCAGTAATTTAACTAAGCAAATTATCGCTTCTATTAAGAAATTTTAATTAAAAAATGCTATGCAAAGAAATGCGTTATGCTCTGTAGAAGGATTATTCAAAAGGACTGTAGTGTATTGCGTAAAGATGATGGGAAACACAAGTGGAGTTTTGAGATTTCAAATGTTTACTAATGAGTTTATTAAAGTAAGATGACAATATCATATGTTGTTAGCTTAGTACTAAATGTTATTTTTTGAAACAATAGAACAACTTGCGGAGAGTGAGAGTTTGTTAGTGCAGTACGTTCAGTGTTAATTAGGGTGATATATAATTTATCAATACTCTACATGTTCCTCCTAAAGTTGTTGTTTCAAATAAAAAACAAACCCTATAATTTCATATTACAATCAATCAATCAATTTCTAAGCTAATTTTGCAATTGTTAATGTTGTAGTAATCTCTTTCGTTTTGTAAACTTCGATGAATTTTGAATATGGATCGACGACGATCAGAAAATGAAAATTTTTAATAAAGCAAGCAAAGTTAAAATGTATTCGACTCCATACGAAGTTACTCGGCATCCAAGGTATTAACGTACTCTTTTCAGGACTTAGTTGTAATTTTTTTGACAGGGTATACAATTTTTTATTAAATTTTCTGTGTACATATATTTATCGAGACCTGGCCACCATATGTTCGACCTGGTTGAAGGCGCGTTGCTGTCTTTACATCACTAACAGACCCAGTTTTGCAAACTTATCCATTAATCTCTTTACAGTTGACTCTTTTGGAGCATTATTGTGACCCCAAATTGATCGCAATTTGCGAACTGTAGCCGCAAAACTTTCACCATTTTGGTAAGACAATTTTACAATGAGAATGCATTGTTCATTCGTGTAGCACGCCATTTTAGCTAACCTCGTACTTTCTACTACCAAACAATAACAATTGCTCAAATGTCAAGCAATGACACTTCGAATGGCGCCAAATTTAAGTTTTGCGTTCTTGTTTGGACACCCTTTAATAATGTTTATGAATAAGGCCAGCAAACTCTGGACTCATCTCTGTACTACGAACGTCTATCCATTTCATATCTCATAATGTTGCACCAAACTACAAAACTACCGGCAAATAGGATCGCTTTGCATCAGTTCTGCTCTTAATTGCGTGTTTACCATGGAATGCAACATTGTTGAATCGAGGAAATCTAACCGCATATCAATGAGTTGCAATTCTTGACGCATTTTCTTTGTACAAAATGTAATAAAAACTTTGTATTATATCACATTAACATTTACAGCAATAAAATGTTATTTCGTTTTTTGTTAGTGACGCTTGAATGCATTGAATGCAAGTTTTACAACATCCTGCAATGGGAGAATGTAGTAAACCGCAATAGTTCAGCCCCATTCACACTGTTATCTTCCCACAAACCAACCACGAAAACAGATTGTTTTCTGGAATGTCCTTACAAAGCAAACATTGAAAAAGCTAGAGTTTTCACATCAAATATAGAAGAATTAAAATCGAAAAACTCTCTGAAAGAGAGAACCGAAACAAATGAAATGCAGTGAACAAAAACCATGCAGGGGAAAAATATAACAGAACGCAAAATAAAATGTAATTCTGCCAATTTAAGCTAAAAAAAATGCTGATGTCATGACTATGTTTAACTTGGACAAAAAAAAAAAAAAGATCTTTTAACAAGTACGAATACAAGCTTGCAGCTTCCTATTGAATGGGGATATACGGTGTGCATCAGAAGTGGGAATGAACTTTAAATAAATCCGTATTGATCTTTAACCAGAAATCAAACATGTCTAGGTGGGCAGATGAGTAGTTGGACGGACACAAAATTGGCAGGTTTGAAATTAGTGTACTAAGTCTTGCAAAGGCCAATTGTACAATGCTTATACCACTGTAACTTAAAAATATGGACACCTAGAAACTCCGAGTTGATGAAACTCTTCTATATAAATCCAATTTACTGATACATCATGGAGATTAAATGAAAATGTTAAAAATACTATATATTGTTGATTTTCGCTACAACTATTAATATTATACTACATATATGTATACAGAACATAATTGTTTATCAAATTTTAGATGAATTGGGAAGAAAATTATAAATTGAAGCCGAATACATGAATTCTATTAGCTTTATCGACATGCTTACCCTAATATAGTTCCAAGTTGAAAAAAAGAAAAAATACCATTAAGTAGACGAATGCAAAGTCAAACAAGTCTAATGTCGCTTGTCCATCAAAGCGGAAAGCGGAAGCTCACATACCCGTTTCCACCGATTGCGGCCCATAATGGCGTGATCGATGTGCCGAATTATCGTCACATAAGTCTTCGAGTCAAAATCCATTACTTTTATTTCATATTGAAAACTTTATTTAGCACATTTGGAATGAGCCTACTTTGGTCAAATATGCACTGATTTATTCGGTGCATTTTATTATCATTTTGAAGGCATTCCATTATGAGCGAGTAAAAGAAAATCTCGAACCTGTTGGAAAAAACTGGGGCAGGAGATTTTAACAACTTTCTATCAAGACGAATTTTTCATCAGCAAAATCATCAACCATAACAACCTCCAAATCAAGTTTCCGGAACTTCTGACATGTTGCTATTGATATGCTTGCCCTAGCGTTATTCTAATGAAACACAATTCTTCTTCTGTTGATCATAGTAGATGATTGCCTGTCAGTCCCACCAAACACAGAGTAAAAGCTTCCTGACGGTCAAGTCTGTCTTGGTAGGCTGTGCTGCGATTCACAGATGGAAATTTTTTCTTTTTGTATCCAGCCTTGTTAAAGTGGTTCCAACGGCTTTCTGGTATATCATTTAACTCCTGAGGAATCGAAATAGTGCTTTGCATTATCTTACTGAAAGGAACGAAAACGATGAAACCCAAATTGCGCAAAATTCGTTCAGAATGGTAAGCAGAACTGGCACTGTGGGATGAACCAAACGTAATGTTATGGTGCCCATGAACTCTATTCACGTTTTCAGCATCCATTCTTGCGTTATAGTGCGCATTTTATCTAAGTTGGATATTGGATATTGAATGGGCCAATTTTTCCATAATGAGCCAATTTCGCCTACCTGTAGTGCTGTAGTGCTGAGGATGTGGTATCGACTCTTCTTCCGATAGGTGGACGAGTCAAAAATGAATTCTTATGATACATTATGTATCGGACTAGTCCGGTTTTCTGCTGGAAATGATTAAAGTTTTAAAGGCCAAAAATGTAATCCTTGTTTGCACTAAATTCTGTTAATTTTGGTTTTTAACACTATTCATGGTAGCATCACAAAACCAATATGGACAGCATTGGCCGTCTCTTCTCGTACGCTCGATACGAATTGTCCGATTTTCTCAAATTCAATTTAATTCTAGTAACTGCTAACACATAAATTTGAGTCCATTGTTTTGTTCTATAATTCCATGCAAAATTTTTCGATTAACTGCCGAAATTTGAGAAAAATTTATCAAGTAACCGCACAGCACAAGTAATCAGTAACCGCTTCTCCTCCAATTCGTCACACTAAGTTTCGATAGCATTTCAAAAGCCTGGACCTTCCAACGGGTTTTGGTTGGTCTTCTGCGCCGTTCACCGAGCTCGTTGTCAAAAACTTTCCATGCCGGAGCATTTATGTCCATCCGCACAACATGACTGAGCCAACGTAATTGCTGTATATTAATGCGTTTGACCACGCCGATGTCGGCATATAGCTCATACAGTTCATAGTTCATGTGACGCCGACACTTTCCGTTAACGATGATGGCACCATATATTCCCCGGAGTCTTTTCCTCTCGAAAACTGCCAGTACTAATCTATCCCCTCACATCAAAACACACGATTCTGGCCCATTTAACTGGACAGGTAGAACAAACGTCTGGTACAGCCGAATTTTTGTTTGTCGAGAGAGGGCTTTATCATTGAATAGCTTTCTAAGCTTATAGTAACATCTGTTACCGAACAATACTCTCCTCTTTATCTCCATGCTGACATCATTTGTTTTGTTTACAGCGGAACCGAGGTAGATGAATTCTCCTACTACTTCAAAATTATAGTTGTCAACGTTAACACAGCATCCCAAACGAATAGACTCTTTGCTCGTTGAAACCAACAACTTTGTTTTGTCCTCATTTACCACCAGACCCATTTTCGCTGCTTCCTCATCGATGCTTGAGAAGGCTGCAGTAACATCTTGCAGTTTCCTCTCAATAATGTGTATGTCATCTGCATATGCGAGTAACATATGGTTTTTATTAAAGATGGCAGCAGTCGTGTTAACTGCAGTTTTCCTCATAATCATCTCCAAGAGTTGTTTCAAGCCGTTACTTCTGATAAACTTAGTTATAAAAATGGAAATGGACTGCAGTACCATAACTCCGACACAAATTGATTGATTTAGCGAAATTTAATGCTTTTCTGTAAACCATAATATGTGTACTGCAGTAACTTAAACTTTTTGTCAATAGCGTTTAATGTAAAATGTGAAGAATCGGTCACATAGCCTCGCTATTCCTAGTACCTCCCATACAAATTATCTAATTTAACAAGTCTATGCTATAATTAAATGTGAAATAAATGTTTAGGTGCGCAACTAAGTAGTGAACCCATTTTTCATCACCCGTTGAAATTCGATGAGGAAACCCTTTCCTTTCTTGTCACTGAAATATTTGTTCACAGGCGAAAAACGACGCTCAAAATCCCTTAGCTTCAACTCATAAGGAACCCAAATTTTTTGCTTTTGAATCATTCCCAACGCATGCAATGGCTTAGTAATGGCTTGGTGGGTAAATTCTAATACTGAAGCAAGCTCTACCTGCGTTCGATAGGGATCGACATCAAGCAATGCCGTTAATTCGGTATCTGCGAAGATTATTCGACTTTCTTCACTCGAACGGTCGTCCACATCAAAATCACTGTCTTTAAAGCGACAGATCCAGCTTCAACACGTTGCTTCACTTAAAGCAGCATTTCCGTAAACGTTTGAAGCTCTCGATGAGCTTCAGCCGCCGTTTTCTTCAATTGCATATAGGAAATCAATTTTCCCGCATATGACAATTATTTGTTACAGAATCATACATATTCACACAACCAAAAGAATATGACGTCGAAAGAAAACAAATTCACTATTGCGTCGATTCGCTTCATGACATTCAGGTTATGACAGAATCAACAAACGTTTACAGCTGGCGCCATCTATTGGCAAATAGCGGTAACTTAGTTGCGCACCAACAACATGTAAAATGTTAAACTGTAATTTATTTATAAATGATATTTCTGATTGTTTTAAAAAAGTAAATTTTCTTTTATATGCAGAATGAGAAACTACTAGAACTGTCAGAAAAATACCAAAAATGTCCAATATTTGTCCACATTTGATCTGCGGCTTAGAGGCCACTGCACCGTCCTATAATAAGAGCGCGAAGCAGAAACGAAATATCATCATGTACTCTATGCCGACTTAATTCGTTTCTCCAGTGAATATGGGCAAGTGAGTAATGCATTCAGTCAAAGTATGGACATTTTTTCTACATTTTCGCACTTGTCTGATTTTGACCAATTTCGAACATAACCTGTAAATGACGGTCGAAAGAATAAACAAGTAAACTTATATAAGGTGATTTGTTAATAGTAGTTTTTTTTCTTAAATCGAATAAAACACTCAAATTTGCATCATATATTAAATTTTTTATTTGAATCGATAAAATGGTCTATGCCATTTAATTGTTAAAAATAATTTCATGTAAATGTTGTCCGCGGCTCCGTTTCAAAATCTCCATTCGGAAGGTCCAATTTTTCGTCACTTTTTCGAGCATTTCGGCCCGTATTCTACCAATAACGCGTATTGTGTTATCCTGTATGGCTTCAATAGTGTTCGGCTTTTCCACATAGACTAACGACTTGATATGACCCCACAAGAAATAATCAAGAGGCGTTAAATCGCAAAATTTTGGAGGCCAACTCACAGGGCCAATTCAAAAGATAGGCTGCTCACCAAATTCATCCCTCAACTTACCTATTGTTTTACGAGCAGTATGGCATGTTGCACCGTCCTGATGAAACCACATGTCAACCAAGTTCAACTCTGCCAATTGGGGCAAAAAAACATTCCTTGTGGTTGAATAACACATGTCCAATCGCTGAGAACGGCGACGAATTGACATTTCACGATCGTCATTAACACTGGTCGCTACGGCTGCAATATTTTCTTCAGTACGCACCCTACGCATGCGAGTCGTTGGTTTTATGTCCAACAAAGTAAATTTGGTGCGAAATTTGGGGATAACAGCACGAATTGTTGATTCAGTAGGTCGATTATGATGACCATAAAATGGTCGTATCAAACGATGCACATTTGCCACAGAGCACGATTTTTGATAATAAATTTCAACGATTTGCAATCGTTGTTCGGTTCGTTAGTCATTCCATGATGAAATTGCAGAGTACACTGTACACTTTTCACTTTGACAGATGACGTTTCGACGCCATTACCAACCAGTGCTGCCAAGCTGAAAAACTTAAATATTAAAAAATTACCCTATAGCAACTAAATTTTTACAATGATAGTGGAAATACGAGATCGTTGCCAAAATAAGATTGTATAGATGTTGTTTGAAAAGAAAAAATATTTTCGTGAAAAGTGGCAACCTTATAAAACATTTGTTGTAAGTTTCAAAACGCCACGTTGTTTAGTATTTTTATTTGAACCATCAAAAGTAAACGATCTCAGTGAATTTGTAAACATAGCAAAAATTGGTCACCGTTATGTAATTCAATATTTCCATTTTAAAGGTCTTAGTTCTATCAATATTAAAGCCGAGCTAGATTCCCATTCTAGGGAGTCTGTCTCTTTGTTTACGACTGTAAAATTTTGAGCATCAGTGTTTAAACGAGGCCGTGCGAACTGCTTAGACGAACACCGTAATGGTCGATTTAGAAGCGGTAAAAAAGTGTTCCTTTGGAAATGCTAAATATGCGCATATTCTGCTGTTGGAAGTGATGGAAATTTTATTATTTTTGAATGACTTCCAGTTTTCATTTCTTGCTGGATGGTATCCATATTTGACGCATGCTCAAACGACACTGAGTCAAGCAATTACAAAAAAACCGTCTGAGTAGTAAAATCTTGTTTTTGTAACGCCATCTAGCGAAATCTGATCGGTGATATATGTAACCTAATGCTATCTGTTAAAACAACAATAGATTTCTTTTTGCTATACTTTGCCAGGAAAAACAAATGATTACAATACCGCCTTTGTAAAAAACCAATCATTCCCATTCGTTCTTCAATCATTATTTTTCAATGACTTCTGACGTTATGTGTTCGCTTTGTTTGTGTTCTTCCGAATGGCCCGATTTTTTTCTTCTCACTACCAAATCCATGTCAAAACAGGGAGGAGAACGCGTATATGCTTCAGAGTTAAAGAAAGAGCGCAACCAAAAAATAATACTCAGCATTACGGATTGAAATGCAGTGGAGCATAAACAGCAAAGCGTGAAATGTGACACGCCTGCAGCATTTAGCACAAGTATCATCAGAAACCCCTTGTCGCAGTGCCATTCAGCGAAATGAAAAGCTCCATGCAAACAAATAACGCTGAATTCATGTCAATAGTCAGTCGCCGCCTGCTGTAACGGATGATTTGGATGTTGCTCCTCCGGCTGTATCTGTTGCCAATAATGACGATGATGATGATGTTGTTGCATCAACTGACATGCGATGTTGTTGGGGATGATGCTGCTGATGGCGGCGTTGATGATGGAGATTTCGGTTGATGACAGTTTGAGGTTGAGCCTGACGATTCCTTTAGTGTTTGCTGCCTGTTGCCTGTTTACTATTGCGGAAGAAATACTAGAATAGGATGAAAAACAATCATTTTTTGCCAGAAAATTTTCTGTCAGCATTTGTGCATCATAAGCGTGTTTACTAATTTGCATTTTTCGGTAGGAAAGCGTCGGCATTTCGCAAAGGATACAAACATGGTATAATGAAAAGGAATTACTGTGGAGTACCACAAAAATGACTTTTACAAAGGCTGGCATAGAAAACTATTGAAACAAATTTCACAGGCCAGCGATTCTTTATGAAGGCGACTGTTTCTGACATGAAACTGAAAAACAGTTCTGATTCGCTTGAGTCATCCGCTTTATAATTTACACACAGTTTTGAATTTTATCCAAATCGAAATTGTTTCAAATGTAGTCCTGAAGATGAACCATAAGTCATAAAAGCGAAAGGAGTCACAAATGGTGGGTAACTTGTGAATTATTTAGAAAATATGATATATACTTAGTCCCAGTTGCCATTGTATTAGGTGTGCAACTATGTTCCCGTGGTGTGCCAATAGATGGCGGCAGCTGTAAGTGCTAATCGATTCTAACGTAAACAAAACGTCATGAGCCAAGCTTAGGCATATGGTAAACATACCACCTTGATACAATGGTAATTTTCCTGTGACATCATATTCTTTTAGCTGTGTGAATATGTGATAATTTTGTGCCAAATAATGGCCATGTGCGGGTTGTACTGATTTTCTACTTTCAATCGAAGAAAACGGCGGCTGATACCCATCGAGAACTTCAAAACGTTTACAGAGATGCTGCTTTAAGTGAAACAATGTGTCGAAATTGGGTCCGTTGCTTTAAAGACGGTGAATTTGATGTTGACGACTGTTCGCGTTAAGGAAGACGAAAAACCTTCCAAGACACTGAATTGACGGTATTGTTTGATGGACATCCGTATTCTCCAAATGTTACGGCGTCCGATTATCATTTATTCCACTCGATGGCACACGGTCTGGCTGACCAGCAGTTTCACTCATATGACGACATCCAGGAATGGCTGGGTTCGTGAATAGTCTCAAAAAAAAATAGACAGCAGAAAGATGGGAAAAAGAAGTAGCTGGCGATTGGCAATACTTTGAATGAATCATTTGTAAACATGTTTTTATAACAAAGTTGTGTTTTTATAAAAGGCTGCGAGAACTTAGTTGCGCATCTAATTTAATCCAGGCTTCAGGACGTAACAACACGTACGACCTTAATGATGGGCACACGCTGTTCAGTAAATTTTATGTAAAATTAGGAATTTTATATTGACGATTAAGCCAGTATAGACATTTCAACCAGATGAACTGACATATAAATTCACCCAACATTATTCTGCATTAGCGTAAAAGTATGTGGAGTGCCAAAACTTGCGTGGTATATCAAAGGTTCTTTCAGCAAATGTTCTAAATTAACGCACAATACCGCATTTAGTATAATTATGAAAGGTGACTGCGACAGGCAATAAAATAGTTTTCTTAAAACTTGAAAATTTTTTACGTTACAAAAAAAGTTTTTAAGTAAAAGTATTCAAAATTGATAGCATTTTTAATTGCTAACACTTGGAGCGCCGATCCCCAGTAAATCTTTCACGGAGTTCAATTCTATTCGGTTTTGTTTGTATTTCTTCATAGTAATTCATATTTAAATACGCACACATTTCTTGTCATTTAATTGCTTTGCTTACTGTCATGATGTGTTCAATAGCAATTCATTAATTTGATTAATTCCTTTAGTAATTGAAATGCTATTTGTTAATGTAACGTTTTTTATTTTCCCCACAGTAAGAAGATGGCAAAAACGTGAATTCATTTACGCTTTTCTGGTTTCGCATTTTTGTGACCAGACCATAATTGCTGTCTCAGACGTTAACTTCTGATACTACAACAGTTGCCGCTCTAATTTGCAATGAACCAACAAAGCGAAAACCACCAGATAATTAGTTAATTACTGATAATAGCAAAGCATTTCATTACGACGATACTTCCTTGCATCGCACTGATTTGAACATCCAAAAGGTTGGGTAGTTGGTCTAAGGTGGAAAGAAAATATCGAACAAAATGCAATGCTGTGCAATGAGCAAGCAGATTCCTTAGGATAAAGAAAAAATAACGAACACTGAGGGATATGGCAGGATGAAAAACTAACAATACTTGAGATGAGGTGAACTGCTTGCAGAAGTCATTGTTATGCCAGTGAGTGTTTCCAGTCCGCACAACTATTCCGCCAATAAAATTCCAATTAGCTGGTTAAACACAATGAATATTTCTCAGGGTTTTCGCAAGGATTTATAGGAGAAAAGATTTTGAAGAAAAAGACAATTAGCAAAGGATATAATAAGTGACATGAAAGTGCTAATTGCAAGCAAATCTGTTATTGTATCTTTAACATTAAATGAGAATTTATTTTTAGAATGTACGAGTTTGTAATTAAGAGATATGAGTAAATATTGGGCGAAACAAATCATTGTTTATCCTTGCGAACGGAAAATAAATGAGGATAAAGAACATGGATAAAACTCTTTCTCCGTGTTGTCGTTTAACACAATATCCTTTGACTTAAAAGCATTACGCACCAGAGAGGCAATTAACAACTTATTTGTTTTAAAGAGGGCTCAGCAGTTTCATGTTTCCCTAAAAATTTTCGGTTTGTTAGAAGTTACCCTATATTTGCACAAAATTACCAGAAAGTATGTAATTTGAGACGGCGAAAATGTAACAAACAGAATAAAGCATCTAAGGTGTCCATTATCTTTGGCCAAATGTGTCGTAAGACTTTTTAAGGGCTTTGAACGAAGTTCGCCTGTTTGACTGATTGGCTGGTGGATATGATAAATGCGGTAAATCATTATACAACATCCTAAAACTTGCCACGGCCAGAAGTGGTGCGCTGTTCATAGAGGCGATCGCCGCTCAAAAAAAAGTAGGTGGCTGTGTCGGGTCTCAAACCGCCGATGATGTCGGGCGAAGGTCGGTCATTAGATAACACGCTGAAGGCTTATGTATATTTTCATGTTTAACATATGTTTCCATAAGCTTTTGAATTATTTTCTGTTCAAAACAATAATTTTTGAAAGCAGTTACGGGCCGGTGATTTCTTCACAATCTTCAGTCAAAAAATAACCGTTATTTCACATTTTTCAAAAAGTATTTATTTACTCTTCAATAACTATCTTGTCCTCTTCAAAGTAAACCCCTCAGATATAATACACTCATGCCAGCGTTTTTTTCTAATCCTCGAAACACTTCTGAAACGCGCTGCCGCACGTTTCATGCCTAAAACATCCGTAAAAATTGCTTGGAATGAGCCGAACGATATGCTAACATCATAAGCAACCTCTCTAATACTAATTCGACGATTATCCAAAATCATTTTCTTCATTGCTTCAATGTTTTCATCGGTTGTTGAAGTGCTCGGGCGAGAAGGACGAGCATAGTCATTGACATCTTCTCGGCCTTCCTTAAACCGGTTATACCATTATTGAACTTGTGTTCTGCTCATACTAGACTCGCCAAACGCCACAGTCAACATCTCAAATGTCCTTGCACATTTAATTTAATTTTTTACACAAAACTTAATACAGTTTCTTTGATCCATTTTTTCAAATAGTAAAAAATTGAAGAGCGCACCAAAACACGACTAACCTTTTTATCTGTCAAAAACAAACTGACAATCCAAAATGGCTGATAATGTCAACATATATAAAAGACATGTGTACCAACATAACACAAAAAAAAAATTCGAAAATCGAACATACATAACTCACGAAATTTGAAAATAACGGATATTTTTCGATCACACCTCGTATACCTTTGCGCACCATACACTGGTATTGACATAAACGGGTGAGGAGTGTCAGTGAAGGTCTGGTAAGTAACTGTGTTCGTATCAGAAAAACACTCTAAATATAAAGCTAAAGCTAAATATAAAGCTTTAAATATACAGCAAAAAGAGCAAAAATATACGAGGAACTTATTGAAGTTTCCCGGTTAGAGTTTTTGAGCAAATCATTATTTGTTTTTGCAAAATGCAATAATTTGTAAGTGTGGTCCGCTGAGAGGCTTCGCAATGCAATCAACTTCTATACGCAGAATTATGCTTACGTAACACTTATTATAATTTAATGTAATTAAATGTAACATATGAGGTTGTGAATCAGGTGACTTCTGGTTTAAATTAGGTAGGCAAATTCAAAAGTGCAGCATATCATAATTATGGGTACCTAGGAATTTGTATGGTGTGGACCAGAAGGAGCAAGGTTAATCGATCACTTTTTTTAAGTTTTAACAAGCATTAAAAGACAGTGGAATGAATTAAAACTCGGCTCACTCCAGACTAGGAATTAGGAGTTACAGAGAAAAGCATGAATTTCCTAAAATCGGTCAATTTCTAGGGGGAAGTATAGAAAAGAGTGGTTCAATATAACCCGCTTATAATCTTCGGCTGCGATCTGGCATATTATTGGGTTGTAGAAAAATTTGAAGCAGTTTCGTCAAGATTTAGGACAGTCATTGTGTCTACCCATCAGGTAGGGCTGAGTATTGGGGGCTCCTGGACGGATGTGTCTTGCCGAGATGGCTAACACGTTGGGAAGAGAGCCAGAACGGACGTGCTACATTTAGGTTTTTGCCAGATGTTAGGTTCGTTGGATGAAACCCTGACTTTGGTTTTAACCTCTGTCTTGGTTTTTTGTTGACGGGACAAGGGTCACTCAATGCCTTCCTGAATAAGAGAGCCCTGTCCGATCGTGAGTCGTTTAACTGTGCTACACCAGTCGAAGACTGGCGGCACGTTTTGTGCGAATGTCCCCTATATGCAGATATAAGGGACCCCCAGGGATTAACGATAACAAGGTCAGACGATGACTGGATAATTAGCAATATGCTCTCTACTCAGGGTTGTTTGGCTAGAGCAACGGTGTTTGCTTCCAGAGCGTTTGCTAGGCGTAAGGCTACTGCGACGTAATTGTGGCAAGTGGGTTTGCTGACCTTTTCTAGGCAGTCTGACCTGGGGGTTGAGGGGCTGCGGGACTGTTGGGATCATCATGATCCCACAATCCCATTCAGCTTGATAGTCGGCAGCTGTGTGCTCGTTTGCGGGGGCACCAGTCGCTGGGCCGCAAGGGGTTGAAACTGGAAGTAGATTTTCTACAGAGCTAGATTATCTACGAAGTCTGACCAGCAGGTGATGGGGATACACACGGGCAGGTCTCGGGTTCGCGCCCTGTCATCTGTATCTTTTTGATCTCTTGGGGGTTAAGGACAGGCATGGATTTTCCCTATGTCTATATTCCATGGTTGCTGTTCACCGTCGCTGAACGGAAGGGGTTTGGAGTTTTCCCCGCCTCCCACCGGTACTGCATCATTGCAATGTAGTATCGACCGTTCCATCTGCCTGGGGTCTCCGTGCCTGCAAGTATGTAAAAATGTCCAGTCTGTACTCTTTTGCCACAAGTCGACCAATCCCGTGAAGTATGGTGTATAAATCGCGTCTTGATACGCAGCTCCAGCCGGTGAGTCTGGCCGGTAGCGTGGGGATCAGGAGGCCCCGGGACTGAGTTCCCGCCTAATCATTTGGTGTTGGACCCCTAGTGGGGGCATCACGCTGGTTGTGGTTGATACCAAAATCGCTGGTAGACTCTTTGTGCTCGAATGTGGAGTTGCATTGCAGTCGGGTGCTGCAGACCCATAGAGTAGCAGAGGTGCTAAGATAGACCTCACATCCCCTAATAGGGATTATGTTCCTTACTAGCATAATCAATTTGGTATATCCTGGCTGCGAAGAAAGGGGCTGACAATATGCGGTAGTACCACAATTGTCAACCCCTTTTCCTAGATAGCCCAAGTTTTACTTCTCTATCCCAGGGGGCGTTGGCAATCGCATTGTAGTATGCCCAGTGTGCGGCACACCATGGCTAAGGCCTTCGCGGCGAGACTCACGTTAAACCCTTGTGGACTTGTCTACCCACCAGCCAGCCAGATAGACGGACATCGCCCAATCGACTTAGAAAATCCTTGAATACATTTGGTCCACAGATGCTTGGTTATTTTAAAACTTTCCAGCTTCATTTCTTCGGGTTACATTATTATGATCTTTGATTTTTTATCGAAAAAGAAGTTTTTAAAAAAAATGGCATTTTAAAGTTTATGTCAGTTTCATTTAGGTAACGCATCAACGTAACTTTAGTTGTAATGCTCTGATTTAAAGAAATACGCTTCCAATCGCTGAATTTCGAAAATGTAAAGGAAGAGAACTCCAAGAGCTTTATGACTACTACTGTTCTACTACTACTACTACTATAAGTTCCAATATGCGTACCAAATTTCAGTAAATTCGGAGATGGCAAGATTATTTGGTTAATTTCATATTTGTTAATTATATGCCCAAAAATAATTTGGTTGTATAGTACCAGGTACTATTTCTAAGAGCTTTTTTATGAAGCACCGGATAATTATCTCTAGAATTTCAAGCTATTTGATTGTTCCGTCAGCAGAATACAGATTTCAAAGTAGGGAGCTCCAATCAATTACACGAACACAACTACCGTGAAATATTAGCGTTTTTTATCGGCATCACATATTTTTTGTGTACGAAAATGTGGTGTTTTTAGGCGAAAAAGTGGCATGTGCTGGAACTTTGTGATTACTTCTTTAATTTAAAGAAATCCGCAGCTGAGACACATCGATTGCCTGCAGAAACCAGTGACCAGGCTGCTTTATGTGGTGAGAGATTTCAGGAGCTGTTTAAGAACTGTGGATGTGACGTCGATGACAAGAAGCATAGCGGAATACCAAGAATTCTCCAAGACACTAAACGAGACAGAACAGTGGACTTAACGTCGATGACAAAGAGCATAGCGGAAAACCAACAGTGCTTCGAGATACTAAACTGGAGAGAACAATGGATTTGACGTCGATGAGAAGGAGCATAACGGAATACCAGGAATGCTCCTAGAC
>JAHXMU010000022.1:1027851-1059332 GCA_019455685.1 Philornis downsi
CGATTCTGCACACATGAAATGCTGCTTGCCAGGAATCATCGAAAGAATTTTGTACATCCTAGAGACACTTTTGATGAAAAATTCGATATTGCACTACGTTGTCCAAAGACGAGGAAGTTATGGGAACGAAGAGCCCATTTTCCAATATCGGCAGCCAAACGAAGTATTCATTGGAAAAATTTACGCTGCACATTTGGTGGAGTCAACTTGATGTTGTTTATTATGAGTCACCCAAACGCAACGAAATCATCATTGGGGCTATTCAGTGTATTGAACTGATGAGATTAACTCAAACACTCAACGAAAAATACGCCCAATTCGACGCAAGACCCGTCTATATTTTTCTATTGCATAACAATGCTTTTCCACATGTTGCAGCGCTGATCGAAACTTATTTAAAAAATCTAAATTGTGAAATCTTACCCATTGAACGAACATCGGTCCTTTCGACTATCACTTGTTCCTTTCGAATTGCTCCCGTCTGAGCCGCGCTTCACATTATGTGAAGAAACCAAAAATTGGGTCAAATCCTGGACAGTCAAAAAAAAAAAAAAAAATAAGATTTGTGTTAGTGTGAAAAACGTAAATTTTTTTTCACAATAAGTGATGAATTAGTTTCTATTCTCATTTTAAGCCATTATTTCGTGGTCACAAAAAAAAATCTCTTTTTCGTGTCTCTGTATGGATGCCATTTAACTAAGTGGGGTTTCCGGCGTATTTAGGAACGTATGCAGTTCATCAATTTGTTTAACAGTTATAAACTTTCCAGTTCTTTTTCGCTGATATAACGATTACATTTTTATTTTAAATAGTTCTAGCGAAATTTCCATACTTTCTAGTTTTTCATTTCATCCAAACCAAAATTTCTCATCAATCCTTCATAAAATTCTGCGAAATGTGAATTAAAAATATTTCGGAACTTTTCCTGTGGTTTGTTTTTAGTGTCAATATTTCATTTCTTTTTCTTTTTTTTCACACAGTTTGCTTCTCCCATGTTTTTATTTATTTTCCCGACAATATAATATAACATAAAGTTGAAAAGTTTTCATAACTCAGCTGCGGGCATAAGCTGAATTATGTGTTTTTATGCAAACGGAATGTTGTAACACTGACACCCTTGTATAGGGCACAATTTATGCCAAAAACTTTGTGACACTAATTGAGAGTCAAGTAAACATTCACAAGAAATTAGTGTAACAATTGTGGAGTTCCATTTGCCACAATAACGCTTTTTCTCACTGGGGTGAACCAAATTACGGACAGATTTATCCGACATTCGTTTATGTTTGCTTAAAGATGTGCGAAGTGCCAGAAGGGGCGTGGTAATTCTCTATGTTCCTACCATCAAATGTTGTGAATTAATGCGCAATAAAAGGAGCAAAATTGTTATTTATTGAACTTAATTATTATAACTTACCTACAATTTACTATGCTTCACTCAGAAATGAAAGAGGAATCATAGATTTTTGTTAAGTAGATAAATTTGTGCTTGAGATAGCTCAAAGAAGCGGCAATGAAAGTCATTTTAGTTCCCAGAAATAAGTTTACTAAAAGGCTAACCAAATTATACTGAATTTAATATTGAGGCGTTCGCAAAGTTTATTCGGTTTTTAAAAGAAATTTATTTACAAATTTATATAAAAGAGAATAATTATTTTAATCTATTATATACAGGGTGGCCATAAGGGTGTTGGCGGTTTAAATATTCAATTTAAAAAAAAACTACGAAACATAAAAAAAATATATTTGTATTTTTAAAAAGTAGAAGCATAGGAATTTTTAAAACTCAAAAATAATGTTGTCCAAATGGCTTCCCTCGGCTGCTTGACACTCTTGGAACCGAAGTCGCAAATTTTGGAATACTCGTTGAAAAGTTGTTCTCGGTATTTTGTTACTTTCCTGAATAATGTTCCTCGTCAACTGCTCTAAATTGGTCGGATTATTCTCGTAGACTACCGATTTGAGGTAGCCCCATAGAAAATAATCGCATGGAGAGAGATCGGGGCTACGTGGGGGCCATTTAATATCCCCCCTTTTCGAAATGAGTTTTCCAGGAAAAACATTTTTCAGCAGCTATATGGATACCCTAGCCGTATGACATGTGGCCCCATCCTGTTGAAACCACATCCTCGAGGTATTGCCTTGAAGTTCTTGCGAAGCTGGCACCAAAAAGTCTGCTAGCATGTTGCAATAATTGTTCGCTCTAACCGTCATCGCATGCCCTCTTTCGTCCTCAAAAAAGTATGGTCCAATAATACCGGTTGACGTTATCCCAGCCCACACGACAAGCTTAGGGCTGTGAAGTGGACGTTCATGCAAGCGTCGGGGATTAGTCTCGGACCAGAACCGACAATTTTGCTTGTTCACATGGCCATTAAGGTGAAAATTGGCCTCATCACTAAAAATCACGTTGTTGAAATTGTTGAACCGCTCTAGCATCAAATTGACAAAGTTAAGTCGGTTATTGGCATCATCGGGTTTTAATTCTTGGACTATCTGAATCTTATAAGCCTTCAAATGCAAATCACGTTTCAAAATTCGTCGTAAAGTTGTTCTTTTGACATCCAAAGACTGACTTCTCTTACGTGTTGACTGTTGCGGATTTCGCTGAACTGAAACGCGAACACGCTCCACAATGTCGGCTGATCTTGCAGAAACTGGGCGTCCACGAACCGTAATTGGTACTGTTGAGCCGGTTGTTTCGAACATTCTGATCCATTTTCGTATCACATTGGCGCTTGGAACTTCACTTAAATCGTGTAAACCGTGTTCATGCCGATACAAACGTCGTGCAGTAATCACTGATTTATTGTTTTCGTAATACGCTCGGACACAAAATGCACGCTGCACTCTCGTGTGCGGCTCCATGGCGACTAAATTTCCAGGAAGCGGCGCAGCGAACAACATATCTCCCGCCACCTCGCGCCGCACTTTACCGAGAAATTGAAGAATTAAATCGCCAACACTCATATGGCCCACCCTGTCATATCCCCCTTTTCTTTCCACCTCTCTGAGAGCTTTAAAATTTCTATCGCATAAAACTCGCTTGGTTTTTCTGAAAAAATAGTTCGATTCGATTTTTCACTTCCTCGTCGTTATGAAAATTCAAATCCATCTGGTTGTTCCTCAGACTACAAAATAGTTGATAATCGGACAGAGTGGATCTGGGGAGTGCGGTGGGTGAAGTAAAACCCCAAGCTCTGACAGTTTCTGGCTTGTCAAGGCAGTGTGAGGGCGGGCGTTGTGATTGTTGAAGATGCCGTCTCCCCGATTGATGAGCCTCGGTCGTTTTTCTTCCAATTCCGCCTTCAAATTATCTAATTGTGCGATATATGAGGTGATTTTTTAAGATTTAAGGTATTCAGGTTGGCAGCACTGGTTGGTAATTTCGTCCAAACGGAAATAGAAATTTCAGCATGACAACGCGTCAATTCACACAGCAAGAGTCGTCATATCATGGATTGAAAGCCAAAATGTTGAGGTTGTGAACTGGCCGCCTTACTCTCCAAGGCTAGTAAGCAAGGTGTACGAATCAGGCAAGCAATATTCAAGCAAAAGTGAATTCATTAATGGAATTCAACAGCCCTGGTTGTGCATTTCGCTAGACCTAATTAAAAAAACTGTATGATTCTTTACCGAACAGAATACATAAATGTATTCTCAACTCCCACTACTGAATTTTACTTAAAATACTTATTTCTTAATTAGATGTAAGTAAACAATATATTAAATCAAGCTTAGAAAAATGTTTAAAGGGGCTGCTATTCAAGTGACCAGCACTGTATATAATGAATTAATATGTAACAGGCAGCTGGCGGCTAGAGCATAATTCTGCCAATCATTCAAAATTTCAAGCAGATTATGTTGTATTGAATGACGAATTATTTTCTACGGGCGGTGTATAATATAGGGTGGCGCAATACAATGTGCATATTGCATCATCTTTTTTTGCGGGGTAGAAAATGTGCGGGCGGGGGGGATTGCCTACATCGTTGGGTTGGCGGGCTCATGGAGTTTTAGTCGCTATGAATCACTTCGACGGGAAGCGTCGCGCATTTTGCGTGCGCGCATTTTACGAGAACTCTCTTTCATATATTGCTACTAGGCGACTATATTGTGCTGAATATGGACTACGGCGAATTAGTGAAGCTCCGAGTGCTAATTTATTTAAAATATGGGTAAAGCGTTTTGAAGAGACCGGTTCAACATTTAAACCACAAGCAAATGGTCGCCCAAAAACATCTAGGACCGAAGACAATGTTGAGAGAGTTATGAGTCAGTACGAGGAAATCCACAAATGTCGACTCGCAAGAGATCGTCTGTCTTACAATTATCGCGACGAAGTTTGCAACGAATTTTAACATTGGATCATAAGCTGCATCCATGTAAGCTGCAGTTAACACAAGAATTGAAAGAGTCTTACTTCATAGCAAGGCTCGCATTTGCTAATGAAATGCTTAATCGATTTTCCAATTTTGACAATATCCTTTTCTCTGACGAGGCTCATTTCCTTATGAATGGGTTCGCAAACCGTGAAAATTGTCGTTACTGGAACAGTAAAAATCCCAAAATCAAACACCAGAAACCATTGCATAGTCCTAAAGTGACAGTATGGGCAGCAATCTCTGGCAGAGGAATAATTGGTCCTTTTTTCTTCGAAAATGCGCGGAGCCAAAACGTTGCGGTTAATATGGAACGCTATGTTGAGATGTTGGACGGATTTTTGGCTCCAGAAATTGAAAGTTCAAGAATAGTGAATTCCAGAACTTGGTTCCAACAAGATGGAGCTACCTGTCACACATCAAATGACTCCATGGCGGTAGTGAAGCAGATGTTCCCTGGTAGTCTGATTTCGAAAAGAGGTGGTATCCCATGGCCCCCACGTAGTTCAGACTTGACGCCTCTTGACTTTTTTTGTGGGGATACCTCAAACACAAAGTCTACAGTAATAATCCAAGAAACATCGTTCAGCTCAAGGAGAATATCCGTGGTGAAATGGCAGCCATTATACCAGTATTACTGAAGAAATTTGTCAATAATTTTCGTTTGCGGTTAGAGGAGTGCCGTCGTAGAGAGGGTCACCATTTAGATGATGTTATTTTTAAAAAATAAACTCCATTTATTACTCTACAATGCCTTAGATTTATTTTAACCATACCTTTTGTATTTATTTTTTAATCTATTTTTTAAATATGCACGTTCTATTCCGCCACCCCGTAGTTAAGAATGTCTATTCCAGTTGCCAACTAAGACGAACGAGAACGACGAGTGCGGCAACGACATTTAAACTGTCGTATCACGGAAACTACTTGAGAAAATTGGTGAATACTCGTATGTCGTTGTTAAAACAAGAGCGTCGTTTTAAAATAATATTTCTTACTTTTTTTATTCATAAAGTTTTATTGAATTGTTCAAAAAATGACAACTCTTAAAAAATCTATTATATTTTGATATTTGTTTACAATACTATTTTAATTTCTTTTTAATTATTTTTAATTTTGTATTTATTGTAAGAATGTCAGTCATGTTTTGCAAAAAGGTGTTGGGGTGGGAGTTGTCATTAAACTGTTTACTTGATAGAAATGTATAAGGCAACAGTATTTTCATTACCAGCAGCGATGTTGTCTCATTCAAAAATCCTGCAAAATAATCTATTTTCTTTTCTTTTGTCTACTTTCAGGTCTCCTTTTTCTCCACTAGTCCCGAGTTGAGTAACAAACAACGCTTTGAATACTTTTCACGCACCATACCCTCTGATCATTATCAAGTTAAGGCCATGGTGGAAATTGTTAAACGTATGGGTTGGAGTTATGTATCCATCATATATGAAGAAAGTAACTACGGTATTAAGGTAAGACAACCATACAAAAAAGTAAAGCAAAAACCGACATTAACTAAAGTAGCTGGGATGGGGGTAAAAACACTCAAAACCATCGGAAGAAAAGTTATCAGTGTATAATCTAAAAAACAACTTTGATCTTCCGGAAAAAATGCTGTGTGATAGAAACTCCATTTGATTAACAGTTGGATTAGCCAGACGTAAGAAATTTAATTTTATGAAAAAGCTTTTACGAGGGTTGCTTGAACAGCTTATGTAGGTTTTGGCGAGTTTAGATAATTGCAAGAATTGTGGTGAAAAGGAATATGAAAATCGATGATTATAAACTTATGAAACCCGCAGTCATATATTTGGAATGTTTCATACAATCAATATACGTGAAACTTCCTATTTTTTTGTCTTACAGTAATCACCCACAGATAATCGAATTGTACGTAGAAGATTTAATTCAAATAGGATAGCGCATCCTGTTCTAAACAAAACATAAAAACTTAATATCTTGGAATATCACGTAAACATTATTTTTGCCATAAGAGAGAAAATTTTGCTGTCGCTTAATGGGAAAAACTCTAAAAGAGAGACATATCAAATGCCACTGAAGCATACTTTCTGCCAAATTATTACGGGGAATTGATTGCATCAAAATCGAATTCAAAAAGGATTAATAAAATTATTTTTGTTGCTAATTCGGAGCAACTGCACGCTACAAGGTGTGTTCAAAAAATAAGATGAATTTTAATTTTTTCAAAAAATATTTATTTATTCATCAATTTATATTTGATCTCCTTCAAAGTAGTCCCCCTTTAGACATAATACAGTTAAGCCAGCGTTTTTGCCAATCCCTGAAGCAGTTTTGATATACACTTTTTGGCATCTCCTTGAGCTCTCTCACCGATTGGGTTGTTATCTCCTGTGTTTAGAAAAAAAATTGAATTTTAATTTTTTCAAAAAATATTTTATGCCTTAAGCAGGTGATTGTGAATGGTTGGCACCTGACCAAACGAACTTGACAATTCCCTTATTTTACGGACGTTTTCGAAAATTGGCCTTCCCAAGTGTGTTGCATCTTTGACATTAAAATTACCGTAACAAAATTGAGGAAATTATAATTGAGCATTATTGGCTTTATAAAAGAGAAACTGCACAATGTGGCGTATTTTCTCTATTTCCATCTCTGATGCACGTTCAACCAATAATCAGTCAAACAACCAGAAAACTGTCCGAGTTTCTAGGTTACTAAAGCCATCTATCGGAAAATTAATGAAACTCTTTTATCGTATTTTATGTATAGCAAGATAAAAGTAAATATTTTTGAAAAGAATTCGTTTTGTTTGCAGCAAATAATTCATATTTTGTTTATATACGAGACAAAAATCGACTATCTTCATGTATCAATGAACCAGAAAACGTTTGACATATTTATTATTGTTATTACTAAAACGAAGTTCAGCGTCCTTAGCATCCTTAGCAATAACAAAACTGCCTAAGTGTCTAGGTTACTAAAGCCATTTATCGGAAAATTAATGAAACTATTTTATGGTACCTTATGTATAGAGGGAGAGAGAAGCAAAAATCTTTGAATAAAAGTCTTTTTCTTTGCAGCAAATAACTCATATTTTGTTTACATACCAGATAAAAATCGACTGTCTCCATGTGTCAATAAACCAGAAAGCGTTTCTTATAAAGATTGAACATATTTATTATTGTTGTTGCTAAAACGAAGTTCGGCGTCCTTATCATCCTTAGCAATGACAAAACTGTCTGAGTGCCTAGGTTACTAAAGCCATCTATCGGAAAATTAATGACACTTCTTTATCGTACCTTATGTATAGCAAGGTAGAAGCAAATATTTTTGAGAAGAATTCTTTTTGATTTCAATACTTAATTCATATTTTGTTCGAATATGAGATAAAAATCGACTGTTCCCATGTATCAATGAAACAGAAAGCATTTCTTTTAAAGATTTAACATATTTATTATTGTTATTAATAAAACAAGCTTAAACAAAACAAACCTTCTCTGCTAATACATCGGCGTCATTATTGGTGAAATGCTTCAGAATAAGAATTGACTTTCTATTTATCAGGATGTTGTTACAGAACGTTGACGACGATATCGCTTTTTTAATTCATTTACAATCAATGTTATCTATTTCTTGTAGGCCTTTGAAGAACTGGAAGAGCTGTTGGCACGTCATAATGTCTGTATTGCTGTTAAGGAGAAACTTGTTAAGGATTCTGGAGTAGCCGATGAAATTGCATACGATAGCATAGTGCAAAAGTTACTTACAAAACCACGAGCACGTGGTAAGTATGTCAGGGTAGAGTTACAATGTGTTTTTTAACAATTATTTATTCAAACATTTATACTTACACTTACACACACACACGCACACTTAACACCAGAGTGTATGTGCACGAACATCAATATTGAAATATTCTGTATGAAGTATTCTCCTACCATGTTTTAATGCAAGTAATGCCACAATAACTGCTCTCGCTTACCTGGCCAAGAATCCGGTGGCGGAATCGTCAAGGCCTTGTGCATAGAAGGGTATTCCGCAACGTGTTTAGTCGAATCATTTAAAAGAGCGGAAATACTGAGGATATTAAAGCATTGCGGAAGCCTTTCTTTCTCTTTTAGTGTAAGTACTTACGCATGAAGGATTAGCCTATTCGATAGTCCAAGTTCGAGTACTGGTTGAGAAAACATGACAAAGGATTTTCTAACCTCTAACAGAAAATTGAGGCTGGAGAACTGACTTTCATATACCTTCACCCAATTTCATTTTGCGTTGGTGCAAAAGTGTAGTGTTTCAAAGGGAACATGATAAATAGATAGATTTTTATTTAAAAATGCTTGGAATTAATTCACGATGCTGCATTAAATACATCTGAATTAAAGATATGAATTTAAGAGTATATGAAGGTACCAGAAATGACAGTTGCACCTGGCAATTTTTGTTTTTTTCATATTTTACGACGAATTTTTATTGATCTCAGAGATTTACACATTGCTGTATTGTTTGCGCACTAGGGTTTAACAAAATGGAAAATTAAATTTCGCTAAACGAAGCCTCCCAAATGGCTCTGCTGTCCACTGTCATCCTCTGAAGAAAGTTTATGCCCAAGCCAATTTTTAAGAAATTCCTTAAAAATTGTTGGTAGTTATTGCATTCATCACTCAGCCGATCATCGCTGAATAGACTCAGAAGTCATGAAATACATTTGATCAAAATATGCATAACACTTGAAAGTTCAGCAACTTTGCGACATATATTAAATTTAAATAGATTATAAACCCCCCATAATCATACAGTAAAATAAACAAAACTTTTTTGTAATTTGCTGAAACAGAATGTTTTGTGTGTCCTAATACATAAAGATTATTTTCATACTTTTGCGCGGTAGATCAGAGGGTAGACTGTGATCTTTTAAAATAATAAGGCGTGAGCTGCAAGTCCAGTAACTTTGAAACAAATATTAAACTTAAATAGATTATAAAGGGGTAAATTCAAATTCCAAACCCCGCATAATTGTACAATCTTGTAGTTTACTGAAATACAGTGGACGAACAAGAGTCCTACTAGAGCACGGCCTTGCTCTCAAATATCTCTCTATGAAATTTTGCAAACACACGAAATCTCTGGTGTATTTAGAATTATGTCTGATACAGCGTGACTGATGAAAATTAATTTCTCTTTATTCATTTGAACCAGTATAGAAATTCGAGTCAGGTGAACTAACTTCTGTATATCTTCACCGAGGAAAATTTGAACTTTTGTGAAGTTCTGCCTTTAGAAATTATAGAGGATTCTCAGATTTTTGCTAAATCGGCCAAATTGTATGGGTTGCATTGTAAGAGGCGTGACAATGTAGCTCACTTTCACTCGAAGAAGTTAGTTTTATAAACATCTGACACATGCTTAATTATCCAGAAATGCGTGCAATTGGATGGAAAAGTGATGTGGACTAAATTGGGCAAATTGTGTGGCAGAAAAAAAGGACTTACCCAGCCGACTTTTTTTTTTTGTTGGTTGGGGAATATCAGTAACTGGCGATAGTATCCATTTTCATTCCTTAAACTAGATTTTGTCATACCCAAAAGCTGTGTTAAATTTAGTTGAATTCATTACAACTGCTCGAAAGGTATGAATCTATGAAGGTAAAAAAAACACAAATGAGAAAATTAAGAAAAATAGATTAAGTGATTATTAAAATGGATTGCTATATCTTTGTAACTAAAGCCTATAGAGAAAAGATTAACTTTCGAAAGACCGGCAAATTTGTAAGGGAGGTATCGGAAAAGCTATGCAATGTATAGGGTGGCACACAAGTAACGAAAAGATTTGATCAGTGAATAAATTTTTTGTTTAAGTCTTTTTTTCGTGTCTGATGGAAAGGCTCGGCACAGAACAAAGAACCAAAGTTGTTCAATTTTACTTAGAAAGTCAGCATTCGATTATTCAAATCATGTAGAAATTTCTTTCATATTCGAAATGCTCCTAGCGCTCCAATAACTTACCGATTGGTTCAGCGTTTTGTGATCTTCCGCGTGCTGGATGACCTCGAAATTAAGTCACCATTGCTCGAGTGCGAGCAAGTATTGAGGAAAACCCCGAAACTTCCACCAGGCGACGTTCTCATCAGTTAGAGATGTCTAGGCGGTCTTTGCAAAGAATTTTACATATGTTGCATCTTTTTCCATATAAGAAGCAATTGTTTCACGAGTTAAAAGTCGCCGTTAACGTTACTTATGCGCCACCCTTTGGTATCTCACTGAACCTGAGAAGAAATTGGTCAAATTTGTCGTATGTATGACAGGTTCCAGAATGGGCGTGGTTGATAATCAGATCTTTTTATAATTTTGCCAAGAAGTACAAAACGGTGCAATAGGCAAATCATTACTTTATTATGAGTTGGGAAAACAAACTGAATTTAGGAAAACCGGTTAATTTGTAAGGAAGGTACCAGTACGCAGAGGACGGTTGCAATCACTTGTGTCTACAATCACTGGCTGTGTTCTAAAGATTTGAGTTAACAGCAAGCCAACGAAGAAACATATTTGGTCGAAAAATAGTTTGTAACTTAAGTGTTTCCTTTTGGGGGTTCAATTTAAATTCCGTATCAAATAATATTTATCTTCAATTCCTCGAGTGAAGGTATAGCAATAATACATAGTTGCTGAGTATTTGCATTAGCTTTTGCAAATTATTTGATACAAGTTTGTTGGTTGTATTTTGTAAATTTTCGGTTTGAAGTAACACCACCAGAAATAATAAAATGTAGGCCAAAGGGATGTGG
Organism: Philornis downsi; assembly: GCA_019455685.1. NCBI lineage: Eukaryota > Metazoa > Arthropoda > Insecta > Diptera > Muscidae > Philornis > Philornis downsi. The sequence continues at coordinate 1,038,994 of JAHXMU010000022.1, forward strand.
AATTTCGTCCAGTCTGCCTTTTAAGAAACTTTCTGCGAAACTCCGGAATAACAGGCTGTGTAGCAAATTACCTCTTATTGCTGATATTACACACAAACCTAAAAGAAATCCTCATTCTCCATATTTCCGAAAAGAAAAGCTTTTTTGTTTTTTTGAACATATTTAGGCGATATCTTGGTAGCAACATTCATCGACCAACTTGTATAAGGCCCTTCAAGCTATGATAACCGATACTGGGAAAATGTTTAAACGTGTACAAAAAATATATATGAGTTTCAATGTGAATGTGTCCATATTCACGTGCTTCTTGTAAATTTTATGGGCTCGACGAATAAATAAAACTACCTCTTATTTATTTACACAACCAACGGAGCAAATGTAAGCATAAAACAGAAATAAATAAAATTCAAGTGGGCGACATGAACAGAACTTTAAGAGGAGTATTTAATATTTCGAAATAAATTGGACGAATTTAAAAAAACAAATTGCAGTAATGGAAAACCAGCACAAATTTCAGTCAGGTGATCTGAGTTACCATTGCCCATCGTTTTTGGATTGGAGCAAGGGTGTGCGAATCGACAGGCAAGTTGATCTTAAAACGGATGATCAGCCCTAAATTTAGCTAAATACAGTGCATCTGATTGAGAGATATGAAGCTAACAATATATGGCTATGGGTACATGGGACATTTATATGAGAGGTATCAAAAGAGGCGTTGTAAATTTGTCGATTTTTTCCAAATTTTATCAGGAATAATGAAACAATTCACTGAAAAAATATGAAAAATGTGAAAAAGAAAGGAAGGAAATGTGGAAAGGAAGGAAGGAAATGAAAGAAAGGAAGTTACAGGCGATAAATTTAGTTTCGCAAAGTCGATCATTTTGTACGGGAAGTACCAGAAGGTTGTGGAAAAGTGGTCCGTTTGCATTTTGAGACCCAACTATAGCAAATTTTTAATTGAATTTAGTGCAGTGAATTATTTTTGTGCAAAGTGGCAACCTTATAAAACACATGTTTTAAGTTTCAAGACGCCACATTGTTTAGTATTTTTATTTGAGTCATCAAAACCAAATAGTCTCAGTGAAAAAATTGGAAAACATGGAAAAAATTGGTCAACGTTATGGAATTCAATATTTTCATTTGGAAGATCTCAGTCCAACCAATATCAAAGCCGAGCTAAATTCTGCTTTTGGGGAAGACTTTAACTGAATTTAATGCAGTCAAAAAAATTACTGTGGTAAAAAATGGCAACCTCTAGAAACATATGTTTTAAGCCCCAAGGCGCCACAGTGTTTTTTATTTTTTTTATATTTGATCCACCAAAATTAAACGATCTCAGTGAAGTTGTAAGCATGAGCAAAATTGCTCACCCTATGTAATTCAATATTTCCATTTGGAATATCTCGATCCAACCAATATTAAAGCCGAGCTAGATTCTATTCTAGGGGAGCTCTTGCTCTTTCCTTTACAACTGTAAAATATTGCGCAGCAGAGTTTAAACGAGGCCGTATGAGCTGCCAAGGTTTCCACGCCACACACGGTTAAGAAAACCTACAAAATGGTAGCTAGGCATTTCAAAAAGTACTACACTCGTACATCGCGTATTGATCGAATATTTGAAGATGAGAAAGCTGTGCGCAAGATGGGTGCCGCGTTTACTTTCAATATGTCAACGACGACATCGTGAAGATGTCTCAGTAGAGTGTTTGGAGCTGTTTTACTACAATAAAGCCAAATTTTTGCATCGATTGATAACCATGGATGAGACGTGGGTCCACCACTTTACACCTGAGATAAAGGCAGAATCAAAGTAGTGGATTGGAGTCCAAATAAAGCGAAGAAGTTTCCATCTGCAGGGAAGATCTTGGCGTCTGTTTTTTGGGGATGCGCATGGGATTATTTGCAGTGATTATCTTCAGAGAGGAAACCCATCAACGGTCAATATTATGCTAATTTAGGTGATGAAAAGACCGCATTTGGCAAAAAAAAAAGTTTTCTTTCATCAAGTACACATATCCACTATTGCGGTGACCAAAATTAATGAATTAAAGTTCGAATTGCTTCATCATGCAAATTATTCGCCAAAATTTAGCTCCCTCAGACTATTCTCTATTTCCAAACTTGAAAAAATAGCTTGATGGTAAAAGATTTGCCAATAGTGAAGAGGTCAAGTCTGCGGCTGATGGCTATTTTAAAGAGTTCGACAGTTTTTTGTATAAGTGAGGTATAAAAGCTATTGAATATCGCTGGAAAGAGTGTACTGAGCTAAAAGATGACAATGTTGAAAGTTAAAGAAATAAATTTTAAATAAATTTAAATTTGAACAACTAATCAAAATTTTGAGTTTTATAAATCAATTTCCAATACTTTTTTCTACTTTTTTCTGATACTAAAATTGAGTGATAAAATATACAATTCCTTTTGATAACAGATGTTAAAATTAAGTGATAAATTACAAAATGTTTTATCCTATTGACTATGGTGGGCAACCTTTTTGGACAAATTATGAAATTAGGAACTAGTCAAACGGCAACAATCATGTAAATTGATAAAAGTTGATTTGGAAGACATTATTTTTTGTTGGCTCTCCATTTTCTTCACTTTACCAATATTAATTTCAATTTAAGACCTTGATGGCCCATCAAAGCGTGGCAAATCTTCCAAAACATCTTGACTATTTGGAAGCAATGTATTTCTTATAATGTCATTCGTAAGTCTTTTGTAACATTTTGAGCTATTCGACATACAAAATTTGATTTGGAATACAAAAGTTGCGACAAATTCGTTGTTTCATATTTTTGTCTATAAAAATCTTAGAACGAACTTGAGATGAACTGATGAATTCAAGCTCTGTAAACAAACTAAATGCAACAAAATGAGTTTTGCCAATCGATTTAAGCGGCCTTCTTATAAGATAATTTTCTTGCATATTTTTGGACAGAATTCCCTGAAATTCACAATTCCACGTAGAACCGCACTTCATTACGCGGGTTTTGGTTGACACCAAAATCTCTGGTAGAGACTTTGTGCTCGAATGTGGAATTGCATTGCAACCGGGAGCTACAGACTCATAGAGTAGCAGAGGTGGTAAGATAGGCCTCACCTCTGACAATGGTGATTATGTTCCATACTAGCATAATCAATTTGGTATCTCCTGGCTGCAAAGAAAGGATTACCAAAATTTTCCTAGATAGTCCAAGTTTTGCTCGCCTACCCCAGGGGTGCGTTGGCAACCGCATTTTAATATGCCCAGTGTGTCGCATACCGTGGGTAAGACCTTCACGGTGAGACTCACGTTAAACCCTCGTGGGCTTCTTTTCGCACTTAATTTCAAATCGCTTACCCTTAAATAAAAATAAGAATTTCCAAAAATCCAGGTCAGGGAGAACCATTTTTCTAATTACATTGTCCTACCTCCAGATATTTTAGTCCAGGTGATCAATGTCAACAATAAAATCGGTCACAAATTTTGTCTATAAATCAAATCAGTCAAATCAAATGAAAATTTTCCTGACAATAATTTGAACACCTTTTTCAGAGATAAGTTGTGGCAGATTAACTCTTGGTCTAATCGCCGCACTGCATTCATTGTGTTCATACAATCCATGATTGGAATAAGTCTAAACTCATTGAAAATGTGAAGCACTCCTCCGCCCCAATATTTTTTTTAGTTCCTTATGAGAAAATTAGCATAAAAAACGCTGCACTAATTTTTATTAATCAATAACCGCTCTCTGCCTTACGAAATATACGTGCCGGTTAAAAAAATAGCACCAACGTTGACATCTGTTTGCATATTAATAAAAAAATAAATTCTTGTCACCTTTAATGGTTAAACGTTTGGCCAAAGAGGCAAAGAAAGTTCCATTCAAGCTTAAGAAGGAACTTACTGTAGCTGCAAGTGTCGAGACCATTCGCCGGAGACTGTGGGACAACAAGTTAAATGCACGTAGTCCTCGAAAAGTGCCACTCCTATCTCGTAAGCTAAAAAGTTCAAAGAAAGCTAAAAATGAAATGCTAGAAGGTTGAAAATCGCAACATCTCATTTGAACTGGACAGCCGAAATGTGAAGAAATGTGCTTTGGACAGATAAGTCCAAAATTGTTTTATTTGATGGCAAGGGGTCCTGTTGCTACGATAGAGGACCCCCTAATGCCGAATGCAACCCAAATTGTACCATAAAAACTATAAAACTCAGTGAGTTTAGTATAATGGTAGGGGTAGGCTTCTTTTCTCATGGTGTAGGACCCATAAGAAGCATAATGAATAAAACAATTTATGTTAATATCCTTCAAGAAGTTATGCTGCCCTATGCTTCAGACGAAATGCGGCTGGTGTGGGTCTTCCAGCAAGATAATGATCCTAAACACACCAGCAAACTTGCAACAAAGTGGTTTCAAGACAATAATATCAATGTGATGGAGTGGCGCGCCCAAAGCCCAGACCTCAACCCCATTGAGAATTTATGGGCAGATATTGAAAAAGGAGTTGCTCAAATTCAACCAACTAGCAATGAAGCACTTTGGAACGCGATAAAGCAAATATGGAACGAAATTCCGTAGGAACGTTGCCAAAATCGGGTTAATTCAATGGCAAAACGTTGCGCAGAGGTTGTTGCAAATAAAGTAAATGCCACGAAGTATTGATTATAATAAATAAATAATACTCAGAAGTAGTGAATTCCTAATAATATTTTGTTTTTTATTAATTCGTCCTTAGGTAAGTGTATACTATTACCAAAAATTCAATTGAAGTAATATTTTTTTGACTGCTTGTTTTTTAAATTCTTTTGAAAAAAAATTAAAATTTTACATCAAAATAAAAAGAAAATTTAATGTTTTTTATTCAATATAGCTTTACAGTTTCCTAAGTGTCTAATGCTACATTTTGAACTTAATTAGTAAACACTATTGCAAAATAATAGTCTACATATGCTTTTTTAGTCTTTGTGCTACCTTTTTGGCCGCAGCTGTACATGTGCCTCACTTTTCATTGGAGTAATCACAAACACAAGCTTCTCTATCAGTCCGTATCTGGTGAACTCTTGTGCATATTATTTTGGAAGCATCATATTTTTTGCCTGCATATCGTGTGGATATTAAATATATTCTTTGACTACTCGTTCATACTCGTATATACTTCATATAGCGTACAATCAAAGATTTCACAAAGTCGAAGCAAAAGGAAAACAAAAGGACACCCATCAAAGCGTGGCAAAAATCAACTTTCAATTATAACGACAAAAACCACAGAAGCACAAAGAGTTCTATTAATCATGACTGCTCAGTAATGCAAACAAAAAAGAGCATTTTCTCACATACGAGGACATACCTTATTCGTTCAATCCTACGCTATCCTACGCTACTGATGAGATTTTTTGTCATTGAATCTTGCTCGTACTCAATTGAAATGTATCGAAATGGTTTGCAGCGCAAGAAAAGATGTCGCCACATGTAATTTTTTGTTTCGACAGACTCCTTATTTCCCTTGTCTTGACTTCACACCCGAGTAATATTTTACGTGTAGTTCATTTGTAAACTGTCGCCGTCAATGACAACCATGTGCACAATACTGGCAGGATGAGAACGTAAAAAAGTAAAAAGGATTTTTACCACAAAAAAAAGGTCGACGTATTTGAGTGTGAATGTGATTTACTGGTAAGAGGATGATTGCAATTTTATTTCCACATGCAAAATTAATAAGAAGGTTTTAGTAGATTTTAAGCTTAATGTGATCTACTGGATTTTGTTCGTTTTGTTTTCAAGCAGAAATAAATTGATTTTGAAAAACCAATTTCACTGGAGTGAATGCATAAGGTTACCTATATTATGGTAATATAATTTGAGTGGCATAATTGATTAGAATCATTCAAGAAGATAAGACAAAAAACCAATACAGAAATCACAATCAGGTGAATTGACTTATACTCGTATATACTTTGATCAACGCTTTGAATGCTCTGAATGGATGCACGCTAATGTATTTAGTACAATTGAACGAAAGTTATGACTCAGGATAAATAGGGGTTAAATGTGGTAATTTGTATGACTACCATAAGGGTTATCAAGTTGATTTTTCCATATTACGTCAAGCATTCGAACAAAAGGGTGACCCAACAAGAACGCAAGATTTAAATTTTAAATAAAACGCAGATATTAAAAAAAGAAATCGTGAAATTTTATTATATCGTAAAGTAGACAGAATGAGGTTATGTATGGAACGACACATTGGGCAGATGGCCACCGCGGCTTTGCTGGCACACACGCGATCTTTTAATGAAATTTTCAATAACCGTTTTGCATAAATGCTGCGGTATTTCATTAATGCAGCGTCCAATTTCCTCTTTTAAGACTTGAGTCGTCGTCGGCTTATTCGCGTAAACCATCGACTTCAAAAAACCCCAAAGAAAAAAGTCTAATGGTGTTAAATCGCACGTCATAGGCGGCCAATTCAGGTCTCCAAAATAACACGACTGGGAAATGACTGATGCAGCAATTGAATTGTTTCTCTGGCTGTATGACATGTGGCGCCGCACAGTGAGATTCTAAGTGCAAAAAGTCTATTTTTTGAAAAATAATTTTTTATCGCAAAATAATTACTTAAAAATGCTTGGGAGAAGTAAAGCGCAAAACGACAAAGATTTTAATGCAAATTGAGGGCCTGTATATGCATATTTGTTGTTTGTTTAACTATTTTATGTCATGATGTTCTAAAAATATGGTATTTTGTGATTCTTTAAGAAAAAAACACAACTGGATAGAATAAATAGTTTCGAAACTATTTAAATTTAAAAAAAAGCCCTTGAAATTTCAGTGTTCTAAGTTTCCCTTGGATGAAAAAAAGGCTAGCTCCGGCGACCTCCATGTTCTGACTGCAATAAAATGAAGGAAGGGAGTATATTATTGCGATTTATAGAAAAAAATCCTTATAATATTTTATACTGCTGAACAAAGTTATAAATTTTATAAAAAAGTCACAAGAAATTACGATACAAATTAAGCATCAAGTTTATGGAGTGCATTCTTCATATTGCCTACAATAAACCATTTCAAAAGTGGTCGGCGCTCGAAGACGAACATAAGGCTATGAAACAAAAAAACCAAATCCAAATTCACAACGCATTTAAAGACAATATGCATTTACGTGTTGATGAGGTTCAGCAAGGCACTGGGACCTCCAACGACGGCAACACCTCAAGACGTTTTTTTTCCAATCCGTCACTTGTTGCTGACATAACTGAAGTTGAAGAGGAATTAATTGATAGGTTTCGCATAATATTACAAATAATCACATGTGGCCGAAATATTAATTCTTCCAAGTTTAAAAATTACACGCGGGATACGGCGAAACTTTATGTCGAAAAGTACAGCTGGTATTATATGCCAGTAACTGTGCACAAAATATTAATGCATTGAAAAGAAATTATCGATGCAGCTACTCTTCCTATTGGTATGCTATCCGAAGAGGCAGAAGAAGCGCGCAACAAGGATTATAGAAAATATAGACTGATGTTTTCAAGAAAATGCAATAGAATGGCAACTAACTCTGATGTTTTCAACCGTCTCTTGGTGTCATCAGATCCTTTTCTTAGTAAAATAAGGCGTCAACCTCGTAAACAACATTTGGAATTAGATGATATTGTAAAAGAAATGATAGATGAATAAGTAAATAAGTTTCCTTACACACGTAACTAATTATTTTATTTTAGGCAATCCTACTAAATATTTTTACAGAAAATAAGTCAGGCGGGTAGTGGGTGAAATGGTTATTTTTTCTGAGTAATGTAGGCGATGGGCGTGGCCGATTTGGATGAAACTTTGCAAAATTTTTGTTTCCGTAGTACAGATGATCCATGCCAAGTTACAAGAATTTCTACCTAACAGAATAAAATTTATACGAAAATTTCATTTTGAGTTGTATGAGCGGTGGGCGGTGGGCGTGGTCGATTTAGATGGAACTTTCCAAAAATGTTGTTTTCGTAGTACAGATGATCCATGCCAAGTTACAAGAATTTCTACCTAACAGAAAAAAATGTATACAAAAATTTCATTTTTAGTTGTATGGGCGGTGGCCGATGGGCGTAGGCGATTTGGATGAAACTTTATATTTTTGCTACTCTACGTCATAAAACGCTCTATGCCGAATTTCAAGGCTCTACGACAACTCCTTATATTTATTGCACAAAAATATCTGAAGCAATCCCACTGTGCGCCGTCTTGTTGAAACCACATGACCTCCATATTCATTTCTTAATTTCGTTCCAATGATGATTCCTCCAGCCCAAAATCCACACCACACAGTGACACGTTGAGGATACATTTGCTTCTCGTGAATCACTCGAGGATTTTCCTCACCCTAAATGCGAAAATTGTGCCTATTGACGAATCCAGGAAGATGGAAATGGGCTTCGTCACTGAAGATGATTTTATCGGAAAAATCAGTATTTTCATGTTGTCCCTCCAATACCCAATTAACGAACTCCCTTCTCTCTCCATGGTCAGCTGATTTCTGTTCCTGAGTCAATTGAACTTTGTATGCATGAAGATGCAAATCTTTCGACAAAATTCGTTGCATAGTGGATTTGGAGACACCAATTTGCTGAGCTCGGTGTCGAATTGAGTTGAATGGAGTTTGAGCGACATCATCACGTACAGCTGCGGCATTTTCGGTCGATCGACCTGGTCGAAGGCGCGTTGTTGTCTTTACATCACTAACAGACCCAGTTTTGCCAAATTTATTCATTAATCTCTTTACAGTTGACTATTTTGGAGCACTATTGTGACCCGAAATTAATCGCAATTTGCGAACTGTAGCCGCAAAACTTTCACCATTTTGGTAAAGCAATTTCACAATGAGAATGCGTTGTTCATTCGTGTAGCGCTCCATTTTTACTAAGCTCGTACCTTCTACTAGCAAACAATAACAATTGTTCAAATGTCAAACAATGACACTTCGAATGGAGTCAAATTTAAATCTTGCGTTCTTGTTTGGACACCTTTAAAATGCGACTGACTAAAATTTAGGTTACTGCAGCCTATGGCTAAGGGTTAAAGGGGAAGAATTAAATTCCGAAAATCGAGCAATCGACCGCACAAGAAGCGTGACAATGTGGCCTCTTTTCATTCTTAGATACGAGTATAGCCATAGCAGCCAGTAAATGTGTATCAAATATAGATGAGTTTAGAGCAATTATACAAAATGTGCGAACCTAAGAATGTAGTGGATTAATTCGGTAATTTACATAGGACTTTCCAGAAGAGGCGTGGTTAGCCGGTCGACTTTTAGAAATTTTAAAAAGAATTATAGAGTATAATAGAGGTACGTACCAAAATTAGCATTGCAATGCGCTCCGTTTCTATTCATGAAAATCACATTAGCGTCTACCTTTAATACGAGTATAATAAAACTGTTCTTATCTTCATTTAATTCTTATCTTACCAGTTTTAACTAACATAATTTTGTTGATCAAAATTTAGGGGACCAAACGTGTCTTATCTGTAATAAAACCACTAGTAGTTTTGGAGTATCCCACACCTCATTTGATAGAAAATAGCATGTATGTAAACTTCAACGGGTAGGGGGAATAATTTTTTTTTCCAATTTATTAGAACTGGCGATTATTTTCACAGACTTGAGAAATTTATTGTCCATTTATATTTAGTGTTTTTTAATTAGCAGCATCCAACTGAACGATTTTCATTCTTCTTTTATTACTATCATTTAGCATAACACTTCTTGTCAATGACACTTTCCAAAAACCTTTTCAAGAGTTAAAGAAGATTATTTTTATTTAACCCGCTCTGCGAGATTATTATATTAACTAAATGAGTCCTTTAGGAAATTACCGAGAAAATATTCTTTGACATCGTACACAGGCGCCTGTTTTCTATTACTATACTATAACCACGGCCTTTGTTATACTTAAACAAAAACGTAAAATTAAATGCAAAAACAAAAGAACTTTCTGCACAATAATATTGTAACCCTTATCAAATGTGTTGCAAAGACATCTACCAAGAGACCTGCTCTTAATTATTTCCTAACAATATTAAGACCTGGCAAAAACAGCTCTTCACAAAGTCCAATATGAATGTAAAAAAGGCGATAGCATATCGTATGCATATAAAACACAATATAGTAAATATTGAGGGGAGCTTTATAAAATATTCAATATTTTTCTAAGGTTTCGTTTCATGTTACACCATTACCGCCGGAATTTTTGTGATTTGATCGAAAAGGTTCTTTAAGTTTTGCTGTAACGCACACTTTTTTGTATATTTTCGGCCAGTTTCAATGAAATGTGTTAATATTTTAAAGTTAGACTATTCTTTGTCTTTTTCCCAGGATAGAATTTTGCTTATGTGGGTTTTTGTTTTTGTTTTTTACAGCAATATTTCGTTGCGCAAATCTTTAGGCATCGTACAAAATGTGTCAGTAACATTTAGAAGGATATGGTTCCTCATAGAAGTATCTAATTGTGTATGCCGGTCATTGTTTACATTATGTAGTTAAATCTATATCTCTTGGTGGTTGTCATCATCGTCAGCACCTCATCATCATTACTCTTGTTGTCACATTTTTGCTTGCCTTCCAAAGCTGTTTGTAGTCCTGTGCAAGTGTTGTCGTTTGACAGTTTTTCTGTGTTCCTGGGTCTGTGTAATATCCTGTAGTAAATGTGTTTATCTCCTCCTCCTTTTCCCCTTTTAAGGCAGTTGATTCATACTTTCTCATTTATTCATCTGTTTGTGCAAATATGGCAACTGACAGCATCTTAGAAACAGAAATAATACCAACAGCAGAATCATCTGTTATTGACATTTCTGGTTTGTGTGTTTATGGAAGGCTTTGGCTATGATGTGTCCAAATATTGAGAATTCAGGATTTGGTTTAGTTTTGCAAATTCCTTACGTTTCTCTCCAGACGTTAAGAAAAATGGCAAATTGTCCTGACAACTCCTGTTTATAAACGTATGTTGTTTAAGAACTCCGTACAGAGTTTGTTGATCTCAATTCATTCTATGGCATCCTAAAATTATAAAAGTTCCAAACAATTCCTTAATGGACAGTAATGTTTAATGAACAGCTGTTGATTACAATCAGCGGGGAATAAACGAATTTAGCAAACATTCAGCTTTTACTTAATTGCCCGCTCTCAAATGAGAGTATGTAGTTGTTTTTTTTTTTTAGCAAATTTCGTTTTCTATGTCTTGCAGGATTAATTGAAAGTATGGTTCTCAGAGAAAAGTGCGACAAGTCAATGTCATAACAAAAAGTTATTTTTCCGTCACAAAATTCACTGGTAGGAATGTTAACCACTTTAAGGACAAAGATAATGTAGCTGGAAGTCATCCAGAAAACATAAAAAGACAAGATTTAGGCTTACATTTTAAAGGCGATAATAAGAAGTATTTTACAATAAGAGTAGACTAAGAGCGAATTTGTTTATTTAGAAAAATTGGCACCAGCTCTGTAGTTCCAGTCGGGTGAACTGACTTATTTTCATCCAACATTATTAAGCAAAAGTGTGTATGGTCTAAATTACCGAATATCAAAAGAATTTAAATTATAACTTATTAAACTTACTTATCATGGCTTCCAGTTTACTGCTGAATAATTGTAGTCAAACCACTGATTTTTACCAAATCTAATTTGTATGTGTGTTAGCCTGTATGAGTTCATCAGTGACACTGAATATATCAGGATTTGATAAATTATGCTAAATTTGGTAGAATTAAATTGTATCTCGGAATCTACAAATATATGAATTAAATTATCAATTTGTATACTCGTATTTCCGATCGATTTTTTCATATTTTACCAAGAACAACATAAGATGGTGCACTTGAAACTAATGCAGAAATTTTCAAAAAGAGGAACTGACTTAAATACATATGTACTCGTACACTTTCGCCCAATGTTAGAGCTGTCCATTTTCGTTCACAAAACAAAATTTAGTACATCCCAGCCACATGCTAAGTTATACTGAATTTAATGCAATTGAATGAAAAACTAAAATTAGGAATATTTGGGCTAAACTGTTCAACTTTTAAGGCTATCCACGAATCTAGCCATTCCTTGATGTCGACATATGAGTGGAACTGCTAGTGGTAATCGGACGGCGCAATATCTGGTGAATATAGCGGATGGGGTAAGACTTCCCATTTCAGCGTTTCATGGTAGGTTTTAAAGCGCTGGGCCACATAAGGCCGAGCGTTGACATGCCGAAAAATCACTTTTTCGTGCCTCTTCGCATATTGTGGGCATTTCTCCCGCAGAGCTCGGCTCATTCACATTAAATGAAGTCGATACTTATCCCCAGTAATGGTTTCGCTTGATTTCAACAGCTCATGATAAATATCACCGACCTGGTCCAACCTAATACAAAGCATAACCTTCGCAACATGAATATTCGGCAAAGGCGACGACGTAGAAGAAAGACCGTGCAGCCCCCATTGACTTCCTTTTCTTTGGATTGCTTTAATGAATCCATTTCTCATCACCCGGTACAATACGATGAAGAAACCCCTTCCTTTTTTGTCGATGAAACAGTTATTCACAGGCGAAAAAGCGACGCCCTTGCTTTTGAATCATCCGCAAAGCATGTAATTGCTTGGAAATGCCTTGGCGGGTAATTCCTAATACTAAGGCAAGCTCTACCGGTGTTTGACATGGATTCCCATCAAACAATGCCGTCAATTCAGTGTCTTCGAAGATTTTTCGCTTTCCTTCAGGCGAACGGTAATCAGTATCAAAATCTCCATCTTTAAAGCAACGGAACTAATCTCTGTTCCATTTAAAGCAGCATCTTTGTGAACCTTTCGAAGCTATCGATTAGCAACTTATAGTTGGCGCCATCTATTGGCAAACAGCAGCAGCGCCATCTATTGTGTGCCTAATAAATTTTAATTCGATACTGTCGAGAATTGTGAGCCAATACAATTGACAAAAACTTCATTTAGTGTTTCTTGCGGATGAGGAGTTACAGAAGGAGTGAATCAGTCATGCCTTTCTTCTTCTTAAATGGTGACAGGTATAGACATCCTAATCTTCCTAATTCCAGGCGCTTCGATCCTCTGCGTTTCTCTTCCAACTCTTCACAACAAGTTTCCATAGTATTTCAAAAGCCTGGTCCTTCCAACGGAGTTTCGATCGCCCTCTTCCGCGCCGTCCATTAATTTCGTCGTCGAAAACTTTCCTTGCCGGAGCATTTAGATCCATCCGCACAACATGACCCAGCCAAGGCAATTGCTGTATATTAATGCGTTTGACCACGTCGATGTAGGCATATAACTCATACAGCTCACTGTTCATGCGACGTCGATACTCTCCGTTAACGATGAGGGCTCCATATATTTTCCGGAGTATTTTCCTCTCGAAAACCGCCAGTACTGATTCATCCACATGCGTCATAGACCAGGATTTTGCGCCATATAACAAGGCAGGTTGAACCAACGTCTGATACAGTCGGGTTTTTGTTTGTTAAGAGACAGGGCTTTACCATTGAATAGCTTGCTTAACCCATAGTAACATCTGTTAGCAGTCATGCCTTTAGATCGGATAAATTGGCAACTGACCGACAAAGCCATTAGAGGAATATCACTTTTTTGCTAACTAAAGAAATTCATATCTTTCATGTAATTTTATTAAATGTATTATTGTGCTTTAATGCACATCATCTGTTTGTAGGATATACATTTGATAAAAGATGATGCGACTATAGTTCTCATGATTGTGGGTTCAATCCCCGATGCAGCCACCTATCGTTATTTGTCTAATTAATGCTTCTCAAACTGTGAGCTTCGTCGTTAACTGCGGCTGTCGTTAAGTGTTTAGGTCTAAAAATTGTATGTTTGTAAGGTTACTGAATGTGAGAAATTCGACCATATCTCATTTATGGGATAGAATGATTTTTTTTTTTATTTATCGATGTGAATCTAGCAATTTATCATGTTCGCCCGTCGGTCTAGGACTCCATACGGCTCTGCACCATGGCAAATGGAAGTTGAGCAAAGCCGTAAGTAAGTCAGTTCACCCGACTGTACCGGTTTAGTGTTTAGTAAACCCAACTGCTTTGAAAGCTTCTCCGCCTGTGGAGTCCCTGCGTACACGAGCTTGAAGAAGAAGATATTGTTTTTAGTCCCACTTAGTCCTTAACTCTTTGTTATGAGAGCTGCTGCTAACAAGCATTTTCATATGACTTCGGCAATAATATTTTAACATTAACTTGACACATATTTGAAACCTCAACTTACCTTTCATTGTTTTCACAGACATACTTTAACAATAATGGAAATTAAGTAGCACAGGGGGAATTTGGACATAGTGCTTTTCAATGTTTGGCTGAATATATTTTCTTACATTTTCTCATGAAACTTGAGAAAAGAAAATGCCAATAATGGCGGGGATGCGTTTGCACAAGTTAATGCCCCAATAAATAAACAAACAAAACGAAAAACTCTCAATGTCATAGCAAAATTCCTGAAAATGAAAAATGAATAGAAAGTAACAATGAAACCTGAGCAGGATATTCTTTGCCTTCTGATGCAGACAATCAACAATAAATCTTTTGCAATAATGAAAAGGACTTTTAGCAATAAATAAACTAACACTGAGATGAGTGGTAAACCATAAAAGAATGTATTACCTATTTGAAAATCAATACCAAGGCTTAGCAAATTGTTTTTAGTCTTTCCGTTACCATGACACCTTAAAATTATAAGAAAATATTGCATTTTTAAGGGTCAATTTCATACAGCACATCAGACATACGAATGCCCAAATTCACAGTACAAACTTAGTCATCTTTTTGTATAGAAACAGGTATATGCAGAAAAAAATAGATTTGGAACTAAGTCCAATAGACAGATTTTGTGCTCGTAAATTAGACTACACATTTATTTCAGTCTCATTCTTGACCTTGGCTCACTGTTCGACGAACTCATTCGAAGATGATGAAAATAAATCTCTGTTTGTAAATACTTTTGACAATGCAGACGCAACTGAGTCGATGTATCCCCGATGTTATTAATGGATTGCTTCGAGATTGTGGAAATCGCGAATACAACGAAAAATAAATCAAATCAACAAATATCGGTTAAGACACATTGCACTCTACATCTGGTCGAGTACATTAATTAAAATGATTTTTTTAGCTTTTTATTTAGAACACAAGGTAGCAACTCTCCCAAACTATACTAAATATTAAACCAGTACAGAAATTTCAGTCAGGTTAACTGACACACACACGCTTCATCCAACGTCCTTTTGCGTTAATGCAAAATAGTGCGGACTGTCAAACAGGATTAAGTAAAAGGTTGGCACAATTGAAGAAGCAAAATTATAACTTACTGAACTTATTATAAATCTTGTTGCCTTCCACTTAGAAATTGTAGAGAACCCATTGATTTTTGTTATACTGCCTAATGTGAATGTGATGCACTCCGTGAAAACTGGTAATTCAAAAACTAAGTTTAGCAAAAGCCTGAGTTATAGTGAAATTAGTACAATTAAACAAAAAATTGGAACCTAGAAATATATGGATTAAATTAGGTAATTTGTATGGGAATAACAATTTAACTGATAATTCAATTAAGAAATAAAAAAAAAATCAAGAAATAAAAAATAACCTTAAATCGGTCTGTTCGTATGGGAGTGGCATGTTTGCATTCTCTGAGCTAAGTTAATCAAAGGCATGATGTGTGCCAAATTTCACTGATCTCCAGGTGACTCATTTTGGCTTGGCCTTGGACAATTTATGACATCATCAGCAACTCAGGTGATTTCTTTATTCGTGGCGCCATACGGAACTAGACGTTCATAAAAATGCACTCACCACAATTGCAGCACGTTCTGCGCATCTGTGACCAGATTCCATTGTTCTTACCTATTGGAGCCTTGTTTAGTATCCAGTACATCACCTATATTTGCGTCCTTCTATATCCTCACTCTTTTGATCATCCTTTCATAAAAGTTTCTTCTGACTAACAATCGTTATGGCTGGTTCACTTCCCCCTTGCTTATAACGGGTGATTTTTTAAGATTTAAGTTTTTCAGGTTGGCAGCACTGGTTGGTGTTGGCGTCCAAACGCCATATGTCAAAGTGAAAAGTGTACAGTATACTCTACCATTTCTTCATCGAAAGATTAACAAACCAGCAACGATTGCAAATCGTTGAAATTTACCATTTTATGGGCCTGTTGAATCAACGCCTCGTGCTGTTATCTCCAAATTTCGAAACAAATTTACTTTGTTGCAAATAAAACCATCGACTCGCATGCATAGAGGGCATATCGAAGAAAATATAGCAGCCGTAGCGACCAGTGTTAATGACGATAGTGAAATGACAATTCGTCGCCGTTCTCAGCGATTGGGCATGTGTTACTTAACCACAAGGAAAATTTTACACGTCGATTTTGGTTTGAAAGCCTATAAAATTCAACTCACGAAAGAATTAAAGCCGAATGACCTACCACAACGTCTAATTTTTAGCGAATGGGCCTTGCAAAAGCTCAATGAAAATCCGCTGTTTTTTCGACAAATTGAGCGATGAGGCTCATTTCTTGCTGAACGGATACGTAAGCAAGCAAAACTGTCGCATCTAGACTGCAGCCATGCCAAACATGAATTACCGATACATCGCGAAAAAACGACAGTCTGATGTGGTTTATTGGATGGTGGTATCATCGGTCCATTTTTCTTCAAAGACGACCGTGGAAGAAGCGTTACCATCAACGGCGAACGATATGGAGCCATGATACGCGTTTTTGTTATGTCCTAATTGGCTGAGTTGAACTTGGTTGACATGCGGTTTCATCAGGACTGCTCGTGACACGATGGATATGTTGAGGGATGAATTTGGTGAGCAGCTCTCTCGATTTGGTCCTGTGAGTTGGCCTCCAACATCTTGCGATTTAACGCCTCTTGATTATCTCTTGCGGGGTTGTATCAAGTCGTTAGTTTATGTGGATAAGCCGAACACTATTGAAGCCTTACAGGATAACATAACACGCGTTATTCGTGCAATACAGTCCGAAAGGTTCGAAGAAGTGACGAAAAATTGGACCTTCCGAATGGACATTTTGAGACGGAGCCACGGACCACATTTATATGAAATTATCTTTAAACATTAAATGACAAAGACCAATTCATCGATTCCAATAGAAAATTTTCATATATGATGCAAATTTGAGTATTTTATTCTACGTTTTAAAACTACGCTTAAAAAATCACCTTTTAGCGTTTCCAAATGACGCGCATTACACTTGGCCGTAGCATTGCCCCATAAATCTCTGCTACATGCGCAATATGTTGCAACGGAGTATTAGGAATACCCATAAATATCCATATCTTTAGTTTTTTTTTCCAACAGTTGCGTGAATTTGGTGGAAAAGGCTACGGTTTTTTTAGGGATATGATTTTTCGCACCTGTAGTCACAAAATTATCGAAGCATTATCGAAATATTGGTATGGATGTTATAGATTCTAGCAATTTTTTAATATCATATACTCATTAAATGTCATTTGTGGCAATACAGCGTAATTATATTTTTATAAGTTTCAAACAATTTAGTCCTGATTATAGTAATCGCAAAAGTTTGCGGTCAACTTAAATAGATTACAACTAAAGGCAGTTAAGTTTGTAGACGTGATAAACTTTTAATGGATGGAGGGAAATATTGAGCAAAGCCACAATCCAAAGTTTAAACTTTTGATAAATTAGTTCCATTACATTTCTTAAATGCTTCCATAAACCTTGCCAACCGAATTCATTAAAAATGTCACATTGTGTAAAAACTTTTGCGACGGAAAGAAAGTAACGCCAAGATTCTCATCCTGGTATTTAAAACTTGCTTCTGCCCAGGCCACAAATTTGAGTTTTGTTGTTGAATGTATTTGGGAACTTAGTTTGACTAAAAAAAATAACAGCGAAATTGAAAGGAAATACAGCAGATTATCATCATTATACTGATGACGATGATGATGATGATGACTCAAGGGCAGGGCAACCAAATTTGGTGTAACTGTGGCTCTGAGGATGACGAGGGAAAATTTACTGGCGAAATACTTAACTTTCGTTATACGAGTAGTCCTTATTATTACATTGACATACACATAAATAAACAGTACTGAGTATTCAAATATACACAAACACATACACAAATATATTATTTATACAATTTATTTATATACATATTTTTTTTTTCTTGGCGACACCTTTCATTATTCATTACTGTTCTTCCGCTCATTACTTTTCCATTGTGCTCTCTTTTTTTTTTCCATGTCCTTTGTGAACGCAGGTGCCATAATATTTGGTTCCGACCAGGAAGTACGCGAAGTTATGCGCGCCGTGAGGCGCAACAATGCTACGGGTGCTTTCTCCTGGATTGGTTCAGATGGCTGGAGTGCACGTAATTTGGTTTCGGATGGCAATGAGCCCGAGGTGAGTATAAAAGGGAACTGAACGAAAATAGAAACAATGCCCAACAATCTCAACAGTAGGCGCCTTCCAACATGAGTATTTTTGAGCGGTGGATTGATTGCAAAGGAAATATGGAAATATTTTTAATATAATAAGTTGACAAGTGCAAGTAGCGAACTGTAAGAAAACAGAAACAATACCCCTCCCCAACAGTAGGCGTCTTTCAAACAAAAATATTTGTAAGCAATGGATTGATTGCAGAGGAAATATGGAAATACTTTTTAATAAGTCGACAAGTACAAAGGGAAAGTTTGAGGCAAACAAGCAGGCAGTACCCGTGTAAGAATCGTAAAGCAAAACAATGGCAGGGTAGTTGTAACAACTGTTCAATACAGTTCATACCGTTACATAAGGAATTACTTTACTTCACATATCCTTAACAGGGATAAAAAATATATTGTTTCTTTGTTTGCGATATCTTAGAGATATCAACTTCTGATACAACTATTATACTTTTGATATAAACTATGTCATACCTGTGAAATACATTTGCAGTTAACTGTACGTTACCCGTCAGAGAGTTGTTTTCAAACAGGAGCTTCATTATAGGAATCTTAATTTATACGTAATGAAAAAAAAGGTTAGTTTATGTGCGAAATGATTCCTTTAAAAAATCACCCTTTTGGAAGCATGCTGTTGAAATATTAGTCTACTTGTCGATAGTTAGAACACGACTATTGTGGATATAATCGTGGGTTTGAACCATGAGACAACTATCTATCATTATTAGAACGACTGTCTCCTCGATGTGTAACGACTACTTTGAGTAGTCGAGTAATCGTCTTGTCTCGTAAATGCTTCCCAAACTATGACATTTAAAAACGTAGTTAAATTGTAGGCTACGTTGAGCGAGTCTAGGAACCGAATGTGTATAAATTTATTGGATGGGAGAAGCTCTCCCATATCTCATTAATGGAAAGCAAGAGAATTTGCCTTTTCTTGTCTTCCACCAATACAGAAATTTAAGCCAAGTAAACTGACTTACATGTGCCAACATTTATCCAACAATATTTTATAAGAAAGGAACGTAGTAAAATTCCAGGTTATTGTCAGGATAAACTAAAGCAAAATAAAAAATAAAATAATAATTTCCTAAGCTCATTCGCTTTGAAATTATAGGTGGACCACTGATTTCTTCTAAATTAAGTGTGCATTGCCATTACCCATTTCAACTAAGCTTAAACGCTCGAAGCGAATTTAAGGCAATTAAATCAAATACATTAATGCAGCAAAATTTGAGTCAAATTCGTGTGGTAGTTGAAAGAGAAAGCGTGGTTGTCCGTTCGATATTTTCAAAATTTACCAAGCGTTATAAAACAGTACAGTAATAAAAATGTAAACAACTGCAGTCCATGAATTAGAGATTATATCGGACAAATTAAATCTTCATAAATTGGTAAATTTGTATGGGAGGTATGAGAAGTGGCATAGTAATGTCTTCTATATTCATTCTCAGAACTTAGTTTACGAGACCTGTTGTACAAAACACTTGGTTGAGTTCTGTAAACGTTCTTAAGAGATATTAAGCTAACCAAATTTGGTTGAGTTCTATATAAATTCCTAAGAGATATGAAGCTAAGAGAGGTAAATCGGTCGTTCGTATGAAATGTTTGTAGAATTAGCCCGGTTAATTGCCCATTTTTTTTGAAGTTATACAGAAAATTGCAATAATAATTTGGTTAATAATTAGGTTAATAAAAAATTAGGCTACTGCAGGCTATGGAATAGAAATTACAGGGGAAAGGTCGAAATTCTGAAGATCAGTCAATTTGCATGGGAGGTGTTAGAAGGTTTCTGGCAAGGCGATGTACTTCTATTGTTAGGGTTTAGTTCACCAAGGACAGCATGTGTGCCAATTCTGA
>JAHXMU010000022.1:1059342-1085103 GCA_019455685.1 Philornis downsi
ACCAAGGACAGCATGTGTGCCAATTCTGACCAAATTTGATAATACCCTAAAGCATGAGCCTAAGAATACATGGGTTAAATCGGTTACTTGTGCAAGGGTGGGAGGGAGTATTTATTCGGCCGATTTGTTATACTCTGACAAGCATTACAAACCAACATAATGGAATTTAGTATCGTGCAGTGAACGACCGAACAGCTACACACACTGAATATGGGGAAATTGGTCAATTTGTGTTAAAGATATCAGAAGCAGAATTCACAGTCCTCGGCTATGATCAGGAAAATATTAGGAAAAGCCACGTTTTAAGGAGGAAAATATTAGGCTAAGCCAAATTTTAAGGAGAAACTGTTTAAAGTACCAAGTATTTCTTGATGAAATATTTTTTCAAAACTATTTCAGTCAATTGAGCAACGGCCAACTATCCATCTGGTTGGCTGACTTATAGACACGAAAACTGTTGTCAACTTTCATGCAACTTATTGAAACTTGGCTCAGTCATACATTTCGCACTACTCGTAACCGAGAATTACAAGTGACCTATATCGAACCATCCCTTTTGGTATCTCCCATTCAAATTTTTAATACTGTAACTCCTTATTTGCAAACTGCAGTATTGATTAGCATTGATTTATAATGCTTTGGAAAATATGATCGATCTAGTCAATATTCTTAACTCAATGGCAATATGAGTACAGTTAATATTGAGAATGTTGAGCGTTTACCGAAATATAGTCTTAGAGTGAAGACGGGGCTTATTGTTCCACCCCTTCTGGTATCATCATATTATATACGGCAGATCTCTTATCGAGATGGCTCAGCATTTAAACATTCACCTTATGTGGGAGCCGGGCCACAGGGACATACCAGGAAACTGCAGAGCAGACGAACTGCAAGACTAGGGACAACCTTACAGACTCCAACCAAGTTGGAGTTCGTAAGCATGCCTCTAGCCACGTGCAAGCTCCTACTGGGAGGTAGAGCATATTTAGCAGCAAATGATAGGTGGGCATCTGTCCGAGACTGTAATGTCGTCTCGGCTAGATCTGAAGCGTTCACATAAACTGTTGTCACTATCAAGACCCGACATCTCATTACTTATATTCGCCATGACGGGACACTGTCTGATTGGAAGAGATGCAATAAAATTGAAGGTTGCGACTAGTGAATTCTGCAGGAGCTTAGGGACGAACACCTTCTCTGCAATTGCCCCGCCCTGGCGAATAGGCGGGGACCAACACTGGGTTCATATTTCTTTAGGGACCTAGGAGATCTGGACGATATAGATATTGTCCGACTTAAGAGCTTCTTGGGGCGCTCAGGATGGTTCAACGGGGGAAACCAGGGACATCCATATCTCTAGTTTCCATGCTATCAGAATGGACTATGTAGTCTAAGTGAGTCTGTCTATTTAGACTGCCACACTGACCTAACCTAACCTAACCATGCAAAATTAATGGGTTTCGTTTTACTAAATCTTTTGTATAAAATGATATCACGGTGCGTAAGCATTCACCTCCCCCCACATCTTTGCACTGACAGATAATGCTTTATTTATTGGGTTCACCTTATTTGCTAACTTGAACCAATTCTTTTGGACCTCATTGGCACTACGCCTACGGATAATTTTGTGCAAGTACATATAAGGAATGATTATACGCGTTAAATGGAATTTTTGATTGTTGCCAATAATTCCTCGATGAAACGGATTAAACTCTCAAACCAGAGTCTATTCCAATAAAGAACAAAGCGAAAATCAAAAATTATTTCATTATTTTGTACGTAACGTCGGAACTCGTACTCAGTTACAGTCGCTACACTCCTCCTACAAGCTTAAGTACTCTGATAAGTTTTAGTTGTTGCCACTGCAAATTGTGGAATGGTAGGGTAAAACCTACAAAAGTAAATTTAATGGTTCTCCACAGGAATGAATTCTTCAAGCATTGTTTCTTTTCAAATCTGTCAAACTGTCGACATGTCTGTTCCGTAGACTGACTGAATGTGTATTCAATTAAGTGCCATTCATTTATATCAAAGCGATACTTTTGTTTTCCATAGTGGACATACTCGTATGAGTGGATACCAATGCTTTTTCCTACTTCGTTTTTGTTTCAATAAAAACATTCCTTTTGTTTCACTGATGACTGCCTGAAAATTCTTCCATTGTGGCTTTTGGTTAGAGCGGTGGTTATTAAATGTTATTATTCCTTTTAATACATTCGTTGAGGAGAGGGGCTTATGAGGCTGGCAAGGGCGAAAACTGAAATTGTTTATATTGCTGACAATCAAACAGATTATTGATCATATTAACATTTCTTTCGTTTTTAACAATGGCATGTTTTTGATTGGAAAGAATGCCAAAATGTAATTTGACGTTGCAAAATGACAGAACATATTGTCCATTTGAAATGAGCTTTTCAACTTTAGAGATTGCAGGTGGAAATAAGACGAGTTATAATGGAATTTATTTTATAACGATATTTATTTCTTTGTAGTGTTTCATTATCAAATTTGAAAAAAAAATCTGATGATTGACGATGAAAATTCTTTATTCTGTTCTAAATGTTTTATAAGTAAATTCAATTTTTATATGTGACCATTGCCCCCCTTTTTTGATAAATGTTGACATGCTGAATAGGAAATAGATTGATTTCCAGAAATTCAATCCTTTATCTGTAACTGCCAATTAGTGGCTGTAATAACGTAAATTTTAGTGCATTGCACAGATTAGCAATGTTTGGTAAATGCTGAGAAATTCGACAATGTAACCACGCCTCATCTTGTACCTCCCACACAACTGACCTATTAAACGCACATATTCTTAGCTTCATATCTTTCAAGTGGTTGGACATAATTCAGTCAAATTTTGCGTACGTCTGGGATAAATTTTTCGTGTATGGGGACAGCAAAGTAGTGAGAATAAAACTAGTTGGCAATACCACACTCTTTCTGGTATCTCCCATACAAATTAAGCAATTTTTCTAAAATGTATTCCGAAATATGGCGATTGCAATTACCTAAATTTTTGCGTTAAATTACAGTTATAGGTAAAATGTGAAAAAATCGAGTAAATGACGATGCACTTCTTGGCACCTTCCACACAAATTGTCTAATTTAAGCTCCAATTTCCTAAATTTTGGTTTAGGAAGAGTTCCTGTCGAGAAGTTAGCGAACAGCACTGTATCTTCTTGTCCGGAAGTTTCGGTTACAGAGTTGAGGCACACAAAACTGATCGTCAATAAGTGGATCAGATGGTTTTCTTTTTGGAAACATTCTAGAGGAAAATCTCGATAAGGTGTAAACACATGAACCCTACTTACTGATAAGGACAAATTCTAGGAGTATACACCAGGTGAAATTGTGCCACATCTCTCCAGCTTACAAACCAGATGATTGATACTCTCCCGGTGAACTTTAGGAAGTCTAACTGTTTCTTGTTAATGAGAAATTGATATAGCCTGGCTTCCCAATAGAAATACAGAAAATGTCATGGTATGCAACGCAAATGCATTCAATGGATGCTACCACATCGCGATTTAGGTCGTTGTCCCTCTGAATAGTCTTCAGTATTCTCTCGATCCATCCCCTTACATCCAATCCTGACGACTGCAAATCCAATTGTATTCTGTAGAGATACCTTGATGTTCAAAGGGTTTCTAGATCCAGGTTTAAATTCTAAACCCGCCTCCATTGTATTAATAATGTGAACAAGCAGCATACATCGTTGCAGCATCCAAATAAGCACCAGGAAAAGAATTCCAGTTGCCATCAACCGCCGTCATTCGAAAGTTTGTTCGTCTGATGCGTGTAATGCACCGTGATTATAAAAAAAAAAAAAAACAATGTGCACAGACGCAATAGACCGGAAAGTTCTCCCAAACGCACCGCGCAACTATTGCTAAATATCACTTCTATGAGATGACTTCGTTTTACAATACTGATGACGTCCATTTAACCACCACGTCTCTGAACCATACAAAACCATACAATCATACAAAAATGCAGTCCGGGAAATGCTCCATAGTCTTAGGTAACAACTCCCAGCCTCGTCGAACACACTACATTTTCTCAGAGAGATCTACCTTTCTACCTGATCTCGCCGAGGGTCTTCTCCGTTTCCCCATCTATCAAGACTGTGCTAGCACACTGCCTTTCTGTAGCTGAGTTTTTCTCAACTAAAGCACCCGACAAGAAACTTCTTCCGCTATTAGATTTCGACTCTCATAAATTCGGTGGGACTCCTGGGAGAACGCTTGACATCACACAAAGAAGGAAGCATTAAAGTTTCTAAGAATCTTTCAACCAAAAATGTTTCATAACATTTTAAATCGAATGGGCGATGTCCATATGTTGGTTCGTAGGCAGGACAACTATCATAAATATCTAAATAACATCCTAAAACTGTGCGCAGCTCAATATTTTGTCAGATCGTAGACGAAGATTTTAGACCTTTATATGGGCCCGCCCCTTCCGTTACTTTCCATTCAAATTTATTGATTTTCCGAAATTCAGTTTTTCTCTGTAACTCCTAATTATTTTTCAATTCAGTTTTTCCTTGTTACTCTTAATTCGAAGGCTGCAGGATCATAAGTTCTATTTTATTATAAAGGGTGATTTTTTAATCGTAGTTTTTTCAAAATCGAATAAAATCAAATTTGCATCATGTATTGAAATTTTTTATTGGAATCGCTAAACTGTTCTTTGCCATTTAATGTTTGAAGATAACTTCATGTAAATGTTGTTGTACGCGGCTCCGTCTCAAAATGTCCATTCAAAAGGTCTAATTTTTCGTCACTTTTTCGAGAATTTCGGCCTGTATTCCACGAATAACGCTTGTTATGTTATCCTGTAAGGCTTCAATAGTATTCGGCTTGTCCACATAGACTAACGACTTCTCATAACCCCACAATAAATAATCAAGAGACGTTAGATCGCAAGATCCTGGGGGCCAACTCATAGGGTCAAATCGAGAGATAAACTGCTCACCAAATTCATCCCTCAACTATCCACTGTTTCACGAGCAGTGTGGCATGTTCCGCCGTCCTGATGAAAGCACATGTCAACAAAGTTCAACTCAACCAATTGGGGCAAAAAAAATCGCGTATCCTGACTCGATATCGTTCGAAGAAATATGAACCGATGATGCCACCATCCAATAAACCACACCAGACTGTCGTTTTTTGGGATGCATCGGTAATTCATGTATGGCATGTGGTTGTTCATCACTCCAGATGCGACAGTTTTGTTTGTTTACGTATCCGTTCAGCAAGAAATGAGCCTCATCGCTCAGCACAATTTTTCGATAAAACAGCGGATTTTCATTGAGCTTTTGTAAGGTCCATTCACCAAAAATTAGACGTTGTAGTCATTCGTCATTCGCTGACGAAACTTTTCACTTTGACAGATGCGCCGTTTGGTCGCCATTACCAACCAGTGCTGCCAACCTTAAGAACTTATGTCTTAAAAAATCACCCTATATAATATAATATAATAGATTAATTATATATCTGTAAAGAGGCATTTGTATAAAAATAATATCTGCCGTACTTTAAATGGTTCTGCTCTGTGTTGCAGATTGAAATCATAAATGAAATAAAATAAACAAAAGATTGATTAGAAAAAATGATTAGAAAAAATGTTCTTTATCGAAATATTCGACAAACAAATAAAATCTGGGATTTCATTGAAATATAATAATAGCCTCGCATGCGACACATCTGTAAAAATGTACGCACAAGTGTTAATAATTGACATTAAGAGCGTTTTTGTGGTTCATTGAATAATTTAATTGACTTAGAATGTAAATGAATGGCAAAATTAATGAATGTCACTCCAACAAATGAGTGGAAATGATTTGATGAGAATGAATGATATTGTGCTGCATTCTACTTTATTGAGTGGAATAAACAGAAAGCAGTGATAGCAAATTGTAGTCAGTAAAAAACTAAATTTTAAAACTTTTAAATTTTATGCATTTGACACTTTAGGTCATGAGAAAATACTCGTATGCAGAAAGGTTGTTCAATTAAAAAGTGAGGTAACATGAAAAGAAATTTTGGCGAATAAAATCTCGGTTTGCCATTTAATTTCAAACCAAATATTATTTTGAATATACATATACAGGGTGGGCCATAAGGGTGTTGGCGGTTAAATATTCAATTAAAAAAAAACTACGGAACATAAAAAAAATATATTTGTATTTTTAAAAAGTAGAAGAAGTAGAAAAATAATGTTGTCCAAATGGCTTCCCTCGGCTGCTTGACACTCTTGGAACCGAAGTCGCAAATTTTGAAAAACTCGTTGAAAAGTTGTTCTCGGTATTTTGTTACTTTCCTGAATAATGTTCCTCTTCAACTGCTCTAAATTAGTCGGATTATTCTCGCAGACTACCGATTTGAGGTAGCCCCATAGAAAATAATCGCATGGAGAGAGATAGGGGCTACGTGGGGGCCATTCAATATCCCCCCTTTTCGAAATGAGTTTTCCAGGAAAAACAAAGTTAAGTCGGTTATTGGCATCATCGGGTTTTACCTTCTTGGACTACCTGAATCTTATAAGCCTTCAAATGCAAATCACGTTTCAAAATTCGTCGTAAAGTTATTCTTTTGACATCCAAAGACTGACTTCTCTTACGTGTTGACTGTTGCGGATTTCGCTGAACTGAAACACGAACACGCTCCACAATGTCGGCTGATCTTGCAGAAACTGGGCGACCACGAACCGTAATTGGTACTGTTGAGCCGGTTGTTTCGAACATTCTGATCCATTTTCGTATCATATTGGCGCTTGGAACTTCACTTAAATCGTGTAAGCCATGTTCATGCCGATACAAACTTCGTGCAGTAATCACTGATTTATTATTTTCGTAATACGCTCGGACACAAAATGCACGCTGCATTCCCGTGTACGGCTCCATGACGACTAAATTTCCAGGAAGCGGCGCAGCGAACAACATATCCCCCGCCACCCCTCGCCACGCGTTACCGAGAAATTGAAGATTAAAACCGCCAACACCCTTATGGCCCATCCTGTATATATTGTGGACTGCAGTTCATGGCAGAGGATTGTAGAAGATGTAAAAACTTTGGTCCCACGGTATATTACGTGCCCTTCTAATTCAGTGTCTGCCTACTAGTTTTTTTTTTTAAAGAAAGTACTATATCCGTAGGGATTTGTGGCCAGTTTTTTATTTAAGAAACTGACTTTTAATATAAATGAAATCGCAATAAAGATAATACAATAAAAAAATCAATTCTTTGAATAATGAAAATTTGATTTGAATGAAATTTTCATTTGAATTTTCATTACATCCGCGTCAGTCAGGAATATAAAGGGAAGAGGCATTATAAAATAGTTTTTCCCTCCTATTAAAACAATATATTAATTTCATTGGTAATTACACAATTTTTCACCGCTTCCCTATTACAAGTAGTGACGAATATTCGCTTGTTTGGATGCACTTTTTTGCTGGGTATTTATACATATATAGAAGAAGTCTACGAGGTTTTAACGTGAGTCTCGCGGTGAAAGCCTTACCCACGGTGTGCGACACACTGGGCATATTACAATGCGATTGCCAACGCCCCCTGAGATAGTCAAGTAAAACTTGAGCTATCTAGAAAAAGGGGCTGACAAATGTGGTATTAACACATATTGTCAACCCTTTCTTCGCAGCCAGCAAATTGATTATGCTAGTATGGAACATAATCCCCATTGGCGGAGGTGAGGCCTATTCTACCACCTCTGCTACTCTATGGGTCTGTAGCACCCGGTTGCAATGCAACTCCACACTCGAGCACACTCACCAAATTATTCCCTCAACATATCCATTGTCTAACTGGCGGTGTGGCATGTTGCACCGTCCTGATGAAACCACATGTCAACCAAGTTCAACTCAGCCAATTGACTGGGTCGCCATTGACGCTAACGTTTCTTTCACGGTCGTCTTTGAAGAAAAATGGACCGATGATGCCACCAGTCCATAAATCACACCAGACTGTCGTTTTTTCGGGATGCATCGGTAATTCATGTATGGCATGTGGCTGTTCATCACTTCAGATGCGACAGTTTTGTCTGTTTACGTATCCGTTCAGCAAGAAATGAGCCTCATCGCTGAGCACAACTTTTCATTGAGCTTTTGTAAGGCCTATTCACCAAAAATTACACGTTGTGGTAGGCCATTTGGCTTCAATTCTTGCGTGGGTTGAATTTTATAGGCTTTCAATCCCATATCGACGCGTAAAATTTTCCTTGTGGTTGAGTAAAACATGCCCAATCGCTGAGAACGGCGACGAATTGACATTTCACGTCATTAACATTGGTCGCTACGGCTGCAATATTTTCTTCGGTACGCACTCTACGCAGGCGAGTCGATGGTTTTATGTCCAACAAAATAAATTTGGTGCGAAATTTGGAGATAACAGCACGAATTGCAACTTCAGCAGCTCGATTATGACAACCATGAAATGGTCGTATCAAACGATGCACATTTGTCATAGAGCACGAATTTTGATAATAAACTTCAACGATTTGCAATCGTTGTTCGCTTGTTAGTTTTTCCATGATGAAGTGGCAGAGTATACTGTACACTTTTCACTTTGACAAATGACGTTTGGACGCCATTACCAAACAGTGTTGCCAACCTGAAAACTTAAATCTTAAAAAATCACGCTATATTTTGACCATACGAGTTTTCACGGTGATTGAGCTGCGTGCGTCCCATTCCGTAAACATGATATATGTGGTAAAGCTTGGCATAGCTTCATATAACTTTGCGTCAAAATCGGGGATATATAATAGGCAATATTGCCTTCAACACAGATTGAGGCCTTATCCATAATTCAAGTATACATTTTAGTTAGTAGGCTGCAGTAATTCCAAATCTTGATCATTTCTATGGCGGTTTGAATGCAGCGTGTTATGTGGTGTTATCAAATTGCAAGTTGTTGTCTTGCAGATAATGTTCACGCCCTTCCTTGAGCATTATTCGAAGTTTCTCTTCGCTGAAGGGTATTAACTAGACCCAGATCTCCAGCTGTGTATTCACATTTATTACTTTTTGCCCCTTTTTATATCTAACATTTAATATTTTTCTTTATCTTTCAGGTCGAAGGTACTTTATCGGTGCAACCTCAAGCAAATCCGGTAAAAGGATTTGAAGAGTATTTCCTTAATTTGACAGTGGAAAACAATCAACGAAACCCATGGTTTGTAGGTAAGTCATAGTTCAAATATATGCATGAAATTACAGGGTGTTTCAAAACTGACTCAAAATTTTGTATTGCGCCATTTGTCCTATAAAGTATTGTTCTTGAAAGGCAAAACCGGTCGCAGGACATTTAGGTTTATTAAACCTGGAAATTGTCATGGGAAAAAAATAAATTACGGATTTTTCAAAAAAAAAAGGTCGGCTCCTATTATAAAAGTCATTGCTATTTTGATGACTGCAATTATCTTCAAAATTATCTTGTGATGTAGTTCAGAAAATCCGCAAATAAGTAATGATTAAGAATCAAATACATCCACAATGTATCACTCTTTCTTACTGACTTTGAGCTGGAGGCATCAAAGGCAAATGGTGTGCGCTATCTTGAATAAATAAGGCAGTTTTTTTGTTGGCATGGTGTCAACTGGAAAGACAATTCATTAACTGTATTAATCATTTAACACTTTTGTTAATTTTTAATCCCAATAACATTTACATTTACATGTATTACGCGTCATAGGGTATCAAAGTGGAATTTGCGTTATCGTCTTGAAGTAAGAGCTGGAAACTTTGTTAGGTTATGCACGTCACGAGCAGCAGCAATTGATAAAGAAAAAAGAAAAAGAGAATCATAAATAGCAGCAGAGCATTTAGGACTACGATTTAAGGATATGCACATAATTTATCATATACTCTGTAAAAGATGTTCCCATCAGACTAGGTATACATACATATGTATGCAATTGTAATACAAAAAGAAAATCAAATATTTTTTTTTTTTTTTTTTTTGTTAATCAATGTATTTGATTTATTTTCTTATTGTATAGAAAACTCGATATTACGCCGTCCAATTATCACTTGTTCCTTGGTAATGGTGTCCAAACGTCATCTGTCAAAGTGAAAAGTATACGGTATACTCTGCCATTTCATCATGGAAAGACTAACAAACGAGCAAAGATTGCAAATCGTTGAAATTTGTTATCAAAATTCGTGCTCTGTGACAAATGTGCATCGTTTGATACGACCATTTATGGCCGTCTTAATTGACCTGCTAAATCAACAAATCGTGCTGTTATCGCCAACTGTCGCACCAATTTTACTTTGTTGGACATAAAACCATCAACTCGCATGCGTAGAGTGCGTACCGAAGAAAATATTGCAGCCGTAGCGACCAGTGTTAATGACGATCGTGAAATGTCAATTTGTCGCCATTCCCAGCGATTGGACATGTGTTACTCAACCACAAGAAATTTTGTTTGTCACAATTGGCAGAGTTGAACTTGGTTGACATGTGGTTTCGTGAAGACGGTGCAACATGCCACACTGCTCGTGAAACAATGGATATGTTGAGGGATGAAGTTGGTGAGCAGTTTATCTCTCGATTTGGCCTGTGAGTTGGTCCCAAAGATCTTGCGATTTTATGCCTCTTTATTATTTTTTGTGGGGTTATGTCCAGTCATTAGTCCATGTGGACAAGCCGAACACTATTGAAGCCTTGCAAGATAACGGAATACGCATTATTCGTGGAATACAGGCCGAAATGCTGGAAAAAGTGACGAAAAATTGGACCTTCGGAATGGACATTTTAAGACGGAGCCGCGGAAAACATTTACATGAAATTATTTTTAAAAATTGCATGCCAAAGACCAATTTATCGATTCCAATGAAAATTTTCAACATATGATGCAAAATTGAGAGTTTTATTCGATTTAAAAAAAAACTACGATTGAAAAATCCCCCTATATTTGAATCAATTCACTTTACTTAAATATCTTTTTTGGTTTTACAAGAACATTGCTATTTACCACATCCCCGTTTTATTGCCACTTTGGCCGGTAGCTGGTCAGTTATATCCTTCATTGTTTCGGTATTTTCATCGTCCTTTTCATAGAAAGTGTTCTTAAAATTCCCTACTGCCGCTTTTGCTATATTTATTGGATTCCTTTTTTATGGTAAATCAATCAAATTGAAATTTTTTGAATTAAAAATGCGGCTGGATTCATATCTGTAAATACGCAAATTAACAAACCATATCCCATCGCTAATTTATTAATTTTTTGTTTTCCTTTCGCCTTTGTATTTGCAGAATTTTGGGAAGACCACTTCCAGTGCCGCTATCCGGGAAGTTCAAGCACTCCTTATAACAACTACAATCGCACCTGTTCAAAAACAGAACGTTTATCACGCGAAGACATGGATTTCGAAGATCAATTGCAATTCGTCAGTGACGCTGTTATGGCATTTGCATATGCTTTAAGGTAAACTTTTATTTAATTTACCGCATAAAGCTAATCATAGCCCCAAACTGGATTTACGTTAACCTAAATCTTTATCAAGAATCACACATACATTGCAATGATTTATGTTTTAATGTAGAAATTTGAATAAATGCTTAATTTTCAGGGATATGCATCGCGATTTATGTGGCGGACTACCCTCATTATGTGATGCTATGAAGCCAACAAAGGGTGCTGATTTATTGAAATATTTGAGAAAGGTACAATTTCAAGGTAAGTGGAAATCCCAAAAATTATAATGAAATATAGTTGAGTTTTCAAAGGAATCAAATGTCTTTTGTACCAGCAAACCCCCAGAGAACCAACCATACATTTTATATCAATATTTTAAATGAACACATGTACTCCTGTGCAACCTAAAGGTGAAAGCAGAAATTCTTCCTTGGAATTTTAAAGCTCACGAAGACAAATTTTATGCTGCCTGGTGTAAATCTATTGGATTTTTGATCATTGAGAGAGGGTTTTGTCATTATATCGATTTCTGGGCTAGTATAAACGTGTATTTGCCTTAATCTGCAGGCTGACAATGTTAATTTTACTCACAGCGTAGCCGAGGAAGATAAATTCACCTAAAACTTCATAGTTATAATTGTAAATGCTCGCACTGCATTCCAAAAGAGCAGGTTACTTTGTTGCATTCATGTTTACCAGCACACCAATTTTTGTGACAAGTTCTCATTCTTTGAGTAGCCTGTAGTAACATCTTACCGTTTTCTTTCAAGAGTGCCTGTGCCATACTTGAGTGGTTTTTCTTAAAAATTTTCTAAAAAATGGTACCAGTCTTGTTTATCACAGTCGTCTTCAACAATATGATTGAAGACGTCCTACAAATGGCACTCGCCCGATGTATATCTTAGGTTGGTGTAAAATGACTCTCCAATATGTTTGGCTTTGTTTAATCAAGATTTCTTGTTAAACAGCGTTTTCCTACAAAAACCTTTAGACTTAGCAAGAATACCTAGCACGGTTATGGCCTCATATAGTTTTTGACATATCCGACTATGACAGACAGCCTCATAGCAAATGAAAACGACAAACTAACCCCCTGCTACGTATTCCTTTAGTTAAAAGAAAACCGCTACTCAAATACTTGCCTCCCTTACCGAAGTTTTTCTGTCACTCAGTTTTATCCTACAAAAGCTTTACATACAGTTTTTGCTCTATCCGGATTCTGCAGATTTGTATAGTTGACGTATCTCATCAGCTGTAACTTTACCAGCTTAATCCGCAATTATAAGACCTATTCAGGTCAGATAGAGTAGATTTTATGAAATCAAAATCTTAGAAGCAATAAATCAGATCTTGATAGAGCGATAACATACTTAAATTCCAATAGTAGAAAACCGTAACATTAAGAAAATGTGTTTAAATTACGAAATATCTCGTCACCAAATGCGCTTCATGTCTTTTCAAATCGATTAAGCGATGTCCGTCTGTCCGGCTAATCGGACAGATGGCTGATAGATATGCTAACTGCGGTAAATCTTTATTTTGTCTGATAGTAGTAAAGCATTATAAATGTACTATATCGGCCCATGCACTCTGGTGTCTGCCAGACACCATTAAAAATCACAATTTTCCCTGTAACTCCCAACTAATAGACTGCGACGACCTGCATTCTTGCTCACTGGTTTGCCTTAAAATTTTTGGTAAAATGTGAGAAAATCGACTATCTAACCATGCGCTTCCCATACAAATTTAAGTCCACACTCGAAGGGTTGTCAACTAAAGATGCTATAATTTTGTCAATTTCGAGTTTTTCTATATATATTATACATATAGGGTGATTTTTTAAGATTTAAGTTTTTCAGGTTGGCAGCACTGGTTGGTAATGGCGTCCAAACGGCGTCATCTGTCAAAGTGAAAAGTGTGCAGCATACTCTGCCATTTCATCATGAATGGAATGGAATGATGAATGACTTACCACAACATCTAATTTTTGGTGAATGGGCCTTACAAAAGCTCAAGGAAAATCCGCTGTTTTATCGAAAAATTGTGTTCAGCGATGAGGCTCATTTCTTGCTGAACGGATACGTAAACAATCAAAACTGTCGCATCTGGAGTGATTAACAGCCAAATGCTATAAATGAATTACCGATGCATCCTTTAAAAACGACAGTCTGTTGTGGTTTATGGGCTGAAGGCATCATCGGTCCATTTTTCTCCAAAGACGACCGTGGAAGAAACCGTACCGTCAACGGCGATCGATATCGAACCATGATACGCGATTTATTTTTTGAAATTGGTTGACATGTGGTTCCATCAGGACGGTGCAACATGCCACACTGCTCGTGAAACAATGGATATGTTGAGGGATGAATTTGGTGAGCAGCTCATCTCTCGATTTGGCCCTGTGAATTGGCCCCAAAAATCTTGCGATTTAACGCCTCTTGAATATTTTCTGTGGGGTTATGTGAAGTCGTTAGTCTATGTGGACAAGCCGAACACTATTGAAGCCTTACAGGATAACATAGCACGCATTATTAGTGGAATACAGACCGAAGTGCTGGAAAAAGTGACGAAAAATTGGACCTTCTAAATGAACATTTTGAGACGGAGCCGCGGACAACATTTACATGAAATTATCTTTAAAAATTAACTGGCAAAGTCCAATTTATCGATTCCAATAAAAAATTTCTTTATATGATGCAAATTTGAGTTATTCGGTTTTTAAAAAAATTAGGATTAAAAAATCACCCTTTATATATATATATATATACTAGACGACCCGGCAAACCTTGCTTTGCCTTCAA
The DNA here is from genome assembly GCA_019455685.1 of Philornis downsi. NCBI lineage: Eukaryota > Metazoa > Arthropoda > Insecta > Diptera > Muscidae > Philornis > Philornis downsi. The sequence continues at coordinate 1,073,595 of JAHXMU010000022.1, forward strand.
ATTTTATTTTTATTGGAAATGTTTCATTAGCAGGAGCAGAAATAGTTGCTTTTTAATTTGTGGTTTGTATAGGAGGTACCACTCCCCATTGTCCAATCCCGCCCATATTTGCAGCAGCACTTAAGATATGTACACCAAACCGATGTACCAAATTTTGTTCAAATACCGTAAACAAGAGCAGAAATATTGGATATTTAATTTATGGTTTGTATGGGAGGCATCACGCCCCATTGTCCAATCCCGCCCATATTTGCAGTAGCACTTAAGTTGTGTACACCAAACCCACGCACCAAATTTTGTTCAAATACCGTAAGCAGGAGCAGAAATAATTGATTTTTAATTTTTTGCTTGTATGGGAGGTACAACGCCCCTTTGTCCAATTGGACCGAATTGTAAATCTAAATCATTCCGGGCACCACCCAGACGCATATACAAAAATTTATGCAAAGCGGTCCAGCCGTTCAGGAGTTTTAAGCATCGGAACAAACCACGATTCATTTTCATATATATAAGATATGACATTGTATTTGTATATTGCTATATTACATAGTAAAATTATATATGTCTGTTATGTACGTTTAATCTTTCTTTACTTATATTTCAGGCCTCAGTGGAGATCACTTCCGTTTCGATAGTAACGGTGATGGTCCAGCCCGCTACAACATCATTCATTTCAAGCAATCCAAGAAAGGCCAATATCACTGGATTAAAGTGGGTGAATACTATGAGGGAGAGCTGCGTCTCAATATGTCAGGTAACTGTCTTGTAATTTAATTTAAAGCCTTTTGGCCAATATTAAGTAAATTACAAAATGCATAAAATAAATAATACTTGAATTGAAAAACAAAAACAATATATAACTTAGAATATAACATCAAATTAACTAGTAACTATTTTCCTATAACGCTCAAATTATAGTGCACCAAGAAGTAGACGATATGGTGGGAAATAAAAATAATGAGAAAAATTAAATACTGAATGATGTACATATAGGTCAGCTCAAATTGCAAGTTTTTTTTAACCAATTTTACAGTTCCAAACTGGTTGGTAAATCACAATATGCATAAATTGAAATAAATACTACTCCAAAGTAAATGCAAAAATGTATATAAAATAAAAATTGCTTACATAAAATCATATATTTAATATCAACCAATAAATAAACCAATAATTAACAAATATCACTCGTAAATGCAAGCATTAAGATCTAAAACAATATTGTCTTACGTCAATTGCATATGATAGATAAGTCTATTACGAAATATTGCGTATGGTACATTTAAATTTCTAAGTTCATTTGACAATCCATTATAGCTACGGGCTACTCTTACATTAAAAGATCGTGTTGTAAGATAGCAAAGTTTGGGGATAAAGAATTGCCTTCTACGAACGGAATGACAAAATTTAAAAGTTTCATATAGGAAACGCGGACATTGGTTAGAATATATTTTGTAAAAACATAACAACAGTCGTACATCGATAAATGCAGGAAATGTACATCCCAGAAATTAATTCACAAAAGGTGTTATATGTATACGTCTCTTGAGGGAAAAGATGTAGCGTGCAGCTCTGTTCAAAGATAATGGAAGGAGTTTCATGTATTTCTGACTAGTATCAGACTATATCTCTAAGCAGTACATAGTACTTGGCATAACTAGGGCATGAACCAGTTGATTTTTCACATGCAGCGAGAGCGACAAATTGGTTGCGTATAATTGCCTCAATGCATAGTTAATACTTAAAACAACGTGATTAATGTGCTTCTCAAACCGCAGCTTATCATCTAATAAGACTCCCAAACATTTCATGTCATGCAGAAACTGTAAATTAGAACATTCTTAACTCCCAAATCCCCTTCAGTTTGGTTCGAATAAAGCATAGCTTTGGACTTAGAAGAATTGACACAAAGTCTGTTTTCTGACATCCAATCACGTAACCTATCAAGCACATAATTAATTTTCTCCTGAAGAACGTCTAGAAACTGGTAATCTCCTTTAAATAGCAACTGAATATCATCAGCAAAGGCATACAGTTTACACAGAGTATCAAATTTTGGAAAAAGATCGTTGATGTAAAGAGTGAAGAGAATCGGGCACAAGACTGAATCTTGCGCACCCCACTCTTTACGCTGAGCACATTACTATACCTACCATTGTTGCTTCCTTCCTGAAAGATAGGACTAAATTAAACTACAAGCATTGTTCGCAAATCCGTAAAAATTATATAACTTATATATAATTTGCTCCCAAATATACATATACATAATTTGCTCCCATTGAAATTTTCCCGAATACTATCAGTCAGACCAAGTAGTCCTTTTTACCACAGGGACTATTTTTGCTAATTTCCATGCTGATGGATACTCAGATACAGTCAAGATGTTGTTCACAATATATAGGAAATGGGTTGAAATGTAGGGGCGTACTAATTTTAAAAATTTCATTCGACTTAAAACCATTTTAAACTTATCTTGGAAATCTCGAAGAATATTCTAGCAAAGAGCATCCCAAGTGTTATTTCTTTTACCAGAACAGAAATCGCCGTTAGATGAGTGTGAATGATTTTTCAAAATGTGTGAACTGGGTTGGATTAGGAACGTATTTTGGATTAGCAAGTATCCGTTACTCCGTACTGGTGATCTTATTTTAATTTTTTACAACAGAAATGAAGGATGGCTACGGGCCGCATTGCCTTTCTCCTTCCGGTGCGGTCCATATAAATTAAACGATTTTCCGAAATTCAGTTTTTTTCCATATGATTTATAATTCGTTGTCGGCAAAAACATAAGCTTTTATTCATTTCATTGCTTTATAGTAGATAATAATATCGACCAAGTAACCAGACCCACTATGGTATCTCTCATACAAATGACCTACTTAATCGACACATTCTTAGCTTCACATTTTCAAGCAGTTGCATCGAATTCAGCCAAACCTGGCATACGATATACGTGAACTCAGTAAGCAAGGTATACGATGGGGTCAATGACAATAACAATAACAAAATCAATCAAGAGAAATATACGGCAGCGAAATAGGATCAACGAAGACAAACAGAAAATTGAAATCACAATTAACCATTCTAAAGAAATCAACAACAAATAGAATAAAATCGGAGGATCAATCTAACGAAATTGCAAAAAATGAAGAAATGTAATTCCCAAATATACAGTTCAAAGCTCAAAACCCGTAAAATATGGCAGTCAGGAGCGCTTTCGTCCACAGCCAAAGGACTCATCAGCAGGCTATGTCAATGTCAATCACAGATATCCGAAAAAACAATAAAGAAAAAAACCGAAGAAAGCCCAAAAGACAAACCTAAAAAAAAAACAAACTTCCCAAATCATACGTGAACACCAGACTAATCCCAAATATGGTAAACTTAGTTCTGCGAATGAAAATGGACTGTGTACCATTCGCTCTTGTAAAAATTAACCGATTTAGCGAAATTTAATTTTTCCCCTGTAAGCCCCAATACGTAGACTGCAGTAGCCTAAATTTTTGCCAGTTGCTTTACTTACTCGTAAATAATAAAGGAAGAATATTCGGCCGTGTAATCCCGCTGATTCTGCTACTATCCATTCAAATTACCAAATTTATTTTTAATTCAAATGTTCTAAATGTAATATTGTACATTAATTTATGGCATTTGTTGGCAAGAACTTAGCGATATATCGCACATCTTCCAGTACTCCCCACATGTTTGCACCAGTGCAAAAGTGTGTTGATTGAAAGTATATATAGGATGATTTTTGAATCGTAGTTTTTTTAAAAATCGAATAAAACACTCAAATTTGCATGACATATTAAATTTTTTTATTGGTATCGATAAATTGGTCTTTGCCATTTAATTTTTAAAGGTAATTTCATTCAGATGTTGTCCGCGGCTCCGTCTCAAAATGACCATTCGGAAGGTCCAATTTTCCGTCACTTTTTTGAGCATTTCGGCCTGTAATCCACGAATAACGCATGTTATGTTATCCTGTAAGACTTCAATAGTATTCGGCTTGTCCACATAGACTAACGACTCGACATAACCCCACAGGAAATAATCAAGAGTCGTTAAGTCGCAAGATCTTGGGGGCCAACTCACAGGGCCAAATCGAGAGATAAGCTGCTACCAAATTCATCCCTCACCATATCCAATGTTTCATGAGCAGTGTGGCTTGTTGCATGTGGTGAAACCACATGTCAACCAATTTCAACTCAGCCAATTGGGGCAAAATTAGGTATCATGACTTGATATCGTTTGCCGTTGACTGTAACGTTTCTTCCACGGTCGTCTTTGAAGAAAAATGGACTGATGATGTCACACCAGACTGTCGTTTTTTCGGGATGCATCGGTAATTCATGTATGGCATGTGGCTGTTCATCCTCATGAGCCTCATCGCTGAACACAATTTTTCGATAAAACAGGGGATTTTTATTGAGCTTTTGTAAGGCCCATTCACCAAAAATTATACGATATGGTAGGTCATTCGTTATTCCATAATGAAATGGCAGAGTATACTGTACACTTTTCGCTTTGACAGATGCCGTTTGGACGCCATTACCAACCAGTGCTGCCAACCTGAAAAACGTAAATATTAAAAAATCACCCTATATTTACATTAATTTAGGGCATTTGTTGGGAAGAACTTAGCGTTATACCGCACGTCTTCTAGTACTACCCATATATTTGCACCAGTGCAAAAGTGTGTTGGCTGAAAGTTTATATAAGTTCATGTGACTAAAATTTCAGTACTGTTTTCAACTACAAGATTTAAAGTTATCCTATGCTCTAAGTCTCATAGATATTGCCTTAACCACTGTATGCGATTTAACAGTATCCATATAAGTGATAACAAACAGAAACCTGCCATGTAAATGTAGAAATGAACAATTCTTTAGCTAGATCGAGAAAATATATCTTCCGCGTTATAGTCCCGTACAGGTCACCCTACATTTGAGCGCCCCCAGCCTAATGGGAGCTTTTGTCTGTGTTGTGTTAAATTCATTTTTACTCTTCTCGTTCTTTCACTTTTGACTTTATACCTTTTATTTGGTTTGGTGCCCCAGACACTTTGCAGTATCGACTATGGTGCTGGCAGCCTTTATCCATACAGGGATATGCCAACCGGTAACATTCCATCGTTGTGAGGTGTACGAGTTTCAGTTGCGGAGTTGTTAAAGTACGGCGGTTTTATGCTCTCTTTGAAGTCTGATTTCGATTTGATGAAAAATTAACAACCGGTGGCCATATGACCGGTCAGTCAAGCAAACGTGTATGTATAGGTAACAAGTATGTGCAGTATAAGTATACTCGTATGTATATGTTGCCTCTTCAGAAGTTTATCCATTTTCCCCCAGTTGCTTTATATAGAGTTAAAGAGGCTGTTGAGGGCGATGGCTACCAGGGTGAACGCTTTTATGGCATTCCTTGTAACTTTTGAGCTACCTTCCTTGTATTTGAAGGTAATTTGTTATATTTTATATCGCTTTTCTTATCTGCGCTTTCAATGTATTTCGTTGTCACATATTGTAGTACACACCAACAACTGTCAGTTGTTATTGTTTCATTTGTTTCCACTTGATAGAACTGGCAACATGTCCGTGACAAATAAGCTACATCAGCCTTTATGTCTGCGGCCATGTCATGTGGAATGCATGTGTCACGTAAGCCAAAAGATGAGAAGACACTGTTATCCATGGTAACAGCTTTGGCATTTATAGTATGAGAACGAAAATGTTAAGAAGAAAAACGTTTTCGTTTGCTCTTGAAAAATAAAATAAAGGTTGTTGTTTTAATATTAAAAGTTTTTCAGCAAAAAGTTAAGGTCACATGGCAGTAATCTACGGACAGAATTAAAGTCAAGTTCATGACGTACTAATAAATCAAAGCGTATAGTGAAATAAGTTATGCACTTGCACAACGCTTAAGCTTACTTTCATAATTTGTCTCCAAAGTAGGAAGAAAACCGGCTCACATTTTAAGCCATGTGCCATCTTATAAAAATTGCAGCCAGCACTTTATGTAGACGTCAAGAAGTTGCCGACTCTTTACAGCGTTATGAAATTATATTCTTTGTATAGATGAGTTATTAACTTATTATAAATTTCTTAAACGATACCATCAGTCTGACTGTTTTGCCATGCGTTGCTGTATTCAGAGCACACTAGACGTCAAAAGTCTTACGATAGGACTCGACAGAAAGCAATTGTATGAGATGTGGGTGAAATCTATTTAACTAAGTGATATCTCTTCTCCTAAATCGAGCGTTGAAACTTGATATGAAAACTTGTATTTAAATGATGCCACATTTCAGAGAAAGTGATAGACATATTTCAAAATATGAAAAACTTAAAAAAATAGTACATTCTTCCAAAGAAAGTAGTACTTGGAATTGGTCTAAAAAAGTACAAAATGTTTGTTATGTTGTCTAATTTTATGTATCGTCTTCAAGATAAACTCCTTCGGAAAAAAGCTCTCATGCCAATGAATAACAGAATCATCAGAACATGTTTTAAATGCATTTTCCGAAAAAGGGTTCAGTTCTTGTCTTTTACCGATCGAAAATGGATCAACTGGAAGAATATTGGGCAAATATGGTGGCTGTTCGATCAAATTTGTTTGACCAAAACTTCGTTCACCGCAAAAGCCTTGTGAGCTAATGCATCTTTTTCCAACTATCTTGAATTTTTTCGAAGAATTTGATATGTCAAACACCACATAATGATGAAAGTTATTTATTTACTGTTTAGTCTTCTGACCAGAATTACGAGTGCACAACGCTGCGATAATTGGAAAAAAATCATTATCATTACATTGACTTTTGATCGACTTTGACATGTCTTTTCTGTTTTCTTTTTCTTTTTTGTTTTTTTTTTTTTTTGTTTTTGTCTAAATTGGGGACAGTCATTCCAAAGCTTATTAGCTGGTTTGCAAGTAAAACTCGTAAGCTTATCACCCTTTATGAATCATGCTTTATGAATGCGAAGTCGGAACTGACTTGTTCTAGCATGTTTTCAGTGACCTTTACACGATTGAGTTTTTGAAGAAATTTCAGGTCTTCCTAAACTAGTCAAATAGCAACACATTTCATGCACAAAAAAATCGTGTAAAATACTATAGATTTACTAGCCGACCCGGCAAACGTTGCTTTGACTTCAAATTTTAGCAGGAGCAGAAATAATTGCTTTTTAATTTGTGGTTTGTGTAGGAGGTACCACTCCCCATTGTCCAATCCCGCCCATATTTGCAGCAGCACTTAAGATATGTACACCAAACCGATGTACCAAATTTTGTTCAAATACCGTAAACAGGAGCAGAAATATTGGATATTAAATTTATGGTTTGTATGGGAGGTACCACGCCCCTTTGTCCAATCCCGCCCATATTTGCAGTAGCACTTAAGATATGTACACCAAACCTACGCACCAAATTTTGTTCAAATACTGTAAGCAGGAGCAGAAATAATTGATTTTTAATTTGTTGTTTGTATGGAAGTTACCACGCCCCTTTGTCCAATTGGACCGAATTGTAAATATAAACCATCCCGGGCACCACACAGACGCATATACAAAAATTTATGCAAAGCGGTCCAGCCGTTTAGGTGGAGTTCACTGACAACGCCCGTACAGTAGAATTATATATATAAAGATTTGTGAGATACTGAATATTCACCGCTTTAAACCTAAGAGACGGTTTTCAATCACAAATCACTTTCACCCAATTGCCACCACTTTGATTGCAATTCTATTGTGTCTGCCTCATAAAAACCCAAATTCTCATTGGCAAAAACTTCGGATAGTAGATTTGATCAAGCTCCTTTTGGGGGAAATTTAGTGACCATAGTTTGGAATACAAAGTAATGACTTGATGGTAGGTTTGGTGTGTAAAGTGGTTGCGTAAGAACCTCTTCCAAGTTTCCGAAGCTTCTGGCGAGTGATTATTAATCTGTGTGTGGTCTGGCATTGTCCTGGTGGAGTACTATTATCTCCCTACTGCCAAAGCTGACCGATTGCTCACCTCAGATGGTTCAACTGTTAACACCAAAGGTCAGCAAAGGTGGAAATTCGGACCTTAATTTTGTTGCATTAATTCGTGTGGCACCCATGCGCCAGCTTTCTTTTTGTATCTGGCCTAGTTCTAGAGATTCTAAACAGTTACTCATGCAATGTTTAGTTTAGAACACTGGTTGAATTTAGAACAACTGCTTGAAAGATATGAACCTAAGACCAGTATATACATTTCAGTCATATGAACTGACTTACATGTACTTCCACTTAACATCACAACCTCCTAGATTAAAAAAAATACTCTAAATTTTTCATTCGCAAAACTAAGTTTGCTAAATGCCTGATCAATGAAAGATACCAATCTAAGATTATGTGTTTAGAACTATGTAATTTGTATAGGAGTTACGGGCAAGGGCGTGGTTATCCGCTTGAATTTTATTTAAATTTGGCGAAGTATTATAATGCAATGTATTGCATACTAATAGGCTAAGAAAGCGATTCAATGATAAAACCCTCCCTCGACAAACAAAAATCCAACTGTACGTTGATTCTACCCGTCTTGTTATATGGCGCAGAATCCTGGGTTATGACGCAAGTGGAAATCAGTACTGGTAGTTTTCGAGAGGAAAATACTCCGGAAAACATGTGTACCCATCATCATTAACGGAGATTACCGGCGTCGCATGAACAATCAGTTGTGAGGGTTACATGGTCAAACATTGAAGGACCAGCCTTTTGAAATACTATCGAAACTTGAAGTGACGAATTGGAGGAGAAGCGCAGAAGATCGAAGCGCTTGGAATTATTTCCCACGGGCGGCTTATAAAAGATTAGTATGTCTATTCTAGTCGCCACCTAAGAAGAAGAAGATTATAATGCAACATAATTGACAAATACAGGGTGTCCGTAGGGAAGATATACTACTTTGTTTTGCCGCCATTTTGGTAAACATTAATCTTAACAGTTCATAGAGACTACTCGTACTTCATGAAGTAGGGACGTGACAAATTTATTATGGAAAAATATTCGATAAACCAACATTTAAAACATTTTATCAAACTCAATCATCGATTACTGTGACGATCAGAAAGTTACGTGAAATTTTTGGGAAAAACGACGTGCCGACAAGGTACGCTATTTATCGTGTAGTGAATGATTTCGAAAAAGTATGTACCACTGCTCTGGACTTCTATTTGTGGTGATATCTGACAAGTAAGATTTATGCAAACAAACCAGAAACGCTTGAGCAATTTCAAGAAAATATTCGTGATAAAATGAATGAAATACCGCGTGAAATGTGTGAGAATGTAATGAAAAATGTGTTCAAAAGGGTTCCCATTTGTGAGGCTAACAGAGGCAGACATTTGTCTGATATTGTATTCAAAATATAATTGCCGATATTAAATAAAACATTTATCAATGTAAGATCAATTCTCTTTCATTAAATCAAAAATTATAAACAAAGAAAGTAGTGTACCTTCCCGACGGGCACCCTGTAATTGAGTAACTTCAGTCTGCGAGTTTGAAATTATAGTGGAAAAATTAAATTTCTGTTAATCGGTTAAATTTTATGGGAGGTATCCGAAGGGGTGTAACAATACCCTCTGTTTCCACTACCCGAAACTTACTTCACCAAAAGCATAACGTGTGGCAGCTACTGGAAAGATATATGAATAAGTCGGTCTATTTGCATGGGAGGTACTAGAAATAGTGTCCATTTTCGTTGTGAAACCTTATTTAGGCAAACTTTCGGCTTGTACTGAATTTAATTAAATTTAGAAAAAGAGAATTGTACCAAAGGATATATGGCCTAAATTAAACAATTGTATGGGAGGTACCAGAATAGGTGTGGTTAGTCGCTCCCTTTTTTTCAAATTCTGCATAAGTATTATAAACAAGTACAATGGACATATATTTAAGTTACTACAGCCTAACAATGTGGAGTTACAGGGTAGAGACTCATCGACTTAAAGCGTCAGGAAACACATTTGGTCAAAGGACACTTGATTCTTCCTGCCGGGTGTTACATTTTTGGCCGTATCAAACAGCATAAATACCTGAACGGAATCGCCGATACCTAAAATGTTTGTTACAGGTTAGGGCCCATAAACGGAATTCACATTTTTAACCGCCCGGCTTACGATTTCGCCTTTACGATTTCGTCGAAAAAATATGGTGTATTTTGTCTTTGCTGTTGTTCATTTTTGAGGCGCGCTTAAACAATATTGAATCAAGCAATAGCAAAACTGTATGACCAGTTCTCTAAATACGAAATCTTATCTTTCTAATGCCACCTAGCGTAATCCTATTACACTTGTACAACGCGACATATATATGTAGTTTAGTGAAGCCACCTATTAGAAAAATACTGGATTTCTTTTTACTATATCTTAAGTTTCAAACAACTTGTCTATGGTGATATCTTTCTTCCTTGCTCTTATTTAACGAAAAATGTGCAACGTGGAGAAATGCAACAATTACATCTGAACACAAACTCTTATTTTTCAATTATATCTGAAACCCTGTAATAAATCAACTGGAATTAACACTATCACACAAAGCCTATGACACGCATACACACATTCATCTTTTTCACGCCGAAGCGCCTGCCCCACTCACTACCTTTGGGTTGAAGCCATAATGCACTGTCAACCTCGCTCGTTCTCAAGCACTCTTATGGACAGAGAACTAAAGTGAACATGAAAAACAATTTATTATATTGCAAATATAAGTTGGCCTCCGGAGTATAAAACCAAAGACAATATAGGACTGCATGACAGACAGAAAGGCGGAACGGTCATTGCCCATACACGCACAAATACATATCTTACTGTGTGCTCGTATATTTGTATACAGTAAGTGGTATGACATCTTCAAATACGCCCACCTACTGGCCCACAGATACAGTCAATCGTCGTAGAATAACGGAAAACTCAATTAAGATGTTTGATGACAATGCACACAAAGCAAAATAATAAATTGAAATGAAAATCTTTATTTTTACAAAACGTCTGAATGACGCTAAGCCAACGAAACTGACAATAAACAAAAAAAGAGGTAACTTCCAGATGTGGAATGAGCTGAATGAATGGTCCGAAAACGCATACTCGTGCAAAAACGAGGAAAAAGTTTCAAATTGTTATTTCTACGTAACTGCCTCTAGAGAGAGGGAATAGTAAGTACAGGGTGGCGCAATAGAACGTGGATAATGCATCATATTTTTTTGCGGGGTAGAAAAGGTGCGGGCGGGGGGGCGCCTACATCGTTGGGTTGGCGGGCTCATGGAGTTTTAGTCGCTATGAATCACTTCGACGGGAAGCGTCGCGCATTTTGCGTTCGCGCATTTTACGAGAACTCTCGTTCATATATTGCTACTAGGCGACTATATTGTGCTGAATATGGACTACGGCGAATTAATGAAGCTCCGAGCGCTAATTTAATTAAAATATAGGTAGAGCCTTTTGAAGAGACCGGTTCAACATTTAAACCACAAGCAAATGGTCGCCCAAGAA